>CATIWX010000015.1:0-229000 GCA_949699795.1 Spicauda simplicius | reverse complement strand
CGGAATGATAGAAAGATGGCACCGAGTTATGAAGACCGCTATCATAGCACGTGGCAACTCTACAGATTGGTCGCACGAATTACCAACAGTTCTACTCGGTCTACGAACAACAATTCGCGAAGATTGTAACTTAAGTCCAGCTCAAATGGTTTATGGTGGTAATATTAGAATCCCTGGCGTGTTTTTATAGAGCACCGCCAACAGAACAGACAATATTACTTCACCCAGCGAGTACTTGGATAAATTACAACGCACGATCAACAAAATGAAACCTCCCCGTAGAAGATCTGAAACATCGCAGACTCCATTCGTTTGCAAAGACATGAATACATGTGACTACGTATTCATAACAACAGATGCTGTACGGAGACCATTAATTGCACCATACGAAGGACCGTACAAAGTATTAGAACGACATCCAAAATTTTACCTAATAGAACATCAATTATTTCCATAGATCGATTAAAACCAGCATACGTATTACAACAAACAGAGGTTAATGCACAGCGAAACAACACATCGGCAGAAACAAGAAACCCCAAGTCGCAACCTGCTGACACAACAGCATCATCGAAGCGCGTTACTAAGTCGTGACGTAACGTGAAACCTTTAGTTCGATTTTGCCTATAAACATTCTTTATTTACGTGTCATTGTTTCATAAAACTTTTACTTTTTCACTTTTACTTTTTGCTTAGGTACATAATTTTTTACATTTTGTATTTTACTTTCATTGTTAATTTTTTATATTTTCATATGCAAACTTTTTACTGTGCACAATTTTATATTTTTGGGGATGTTATTTTTTTTTTTATAAGAGGGGAAGTATTGTAGTGGCATTAACCTTTGAATGCACTTTGTACACACGCGTTCTAAATACCAACAATATGTCACGTTAGCTATAAGTTTCATTTACAATATTATATATTTAATAAATCAGTATGAAATCAAGTTTGGTGTGAATTACTCGTGTGTTCCCTTCATACTCACCAAATACCAATATTACGATCTCAACATACAACACACGCCACACACCAACACGTTCTTCTTTTGTCAGAGACTTGGCTGAATCCTAGTATTTGTGATTCAGAGATCGTTCCTCATGGATACAATATCCTAAGAGTCGACAGACCAGGAGCGCGACGCGGTGGGGGTGTGACTATTATAGCCGCTCCAAAATACGAGATACGATTCGTCAGTGCTTTTGAGTGTGAGTCTATAGGGTGTGAACTTATTTGTGTTGGCTTATATTTAAAAAACAATTTAATAATGGTTTTAGTATGTGTATACATTCCACCGCATACTGATGAAAAGACGTACATTCGTGTATTTAATATCATAGAAACAATTTGTTTAAAGAACAAAAAAGTGTTGATATGCGGCGACTTTAATTTGAATTCAGCAAATGTTAATGTTAGTGCAAGTTTGGAGTACTTATTGGCGTTTTGCAAATTACAGCAGGTAAACAAAATCTGTAATAAATACGGTACGGTACTAGACTTAGCCCTCACCGGTACATCATTGGGCAAGGTCTCGATAGAGAAGGCAATTGATGAACTGATATTGCCAGATACCTATCATACGCCTTTGGAACTCAGAATTGTTCTCAAATCAGTCAGTATTAATAACAACGTTCCAATAATTAATACTAACAATGAATGGAATTTCCGTAAAGCTGACTATCATAAATTAAATGATTGTTTAAAGAAAGCTGACTGGAATTTACTGTTTAGCGTTATTGACTCGTACACAGCAGTTTCTATTTTTTATTCGATATTAAACGATTGTTTTGATAACTGCGTACCAAGTAAACAGCGTGTGGCAGTGCCACCTCGATATTGTTATCCTGAGTGGTACACGCCTTTAACAAGACGCTATATAAAATTCAAGGGACATTTTCATCGTTTATATGAAAAAACTCTTCATAGCAAATATCGCATAAAGTTTTCGTATTATAGGGCGCTGGTGAAGTTAAACATTAAATTTGATTACCGTTCTTATAAAGTTAAAATGGAGAAGGATATAGTTAGAGATCCATCGGCATTCTGGGGCTATGTACGTTCTAAACGTAATTGTAAAAGACAAGGCAGAACAATTTTACGAAATGGCGAAGCGGTGCCTGATTATGAATGTGCGCAGCTCTTTGCTGATTTTTTTAGCTCGGTATATTTTACAACACCACCTTTGTTGGATCCACAAAAAGACATTGAAACCACAGATTGTTCACACAGGCGTGTTCACATTGGTGATATAAATATCGCGGATGTAGAAAATGCAATGAACAGACTAAAACCGAAAAGATCCCCTGGTTCAGATGGCATTCCACCATTTGTTATTAAAGATTGCCGCTCGATATTTGTGGAACCTTTATGTAACATTTTTAATTTATGCATTAAGAACTGCACATACCCTGACAGATGGCAGGTTACGCGAGTTGTACCGGTTCAAAAGAATAATCTCGGGTCAGATGTAAGTGATTATAGACCTGTAGCGGTATTATCGGTATTTGGTAAATTGTTTGAATCTGTATTACATCATTTAATAAGCATTCAAATCTAAAGTCTATCTAACGCACAACATGGTTTTAGAGTCAGTTGTTCTACTATTAGTAACTTACTATCTTTTCATACGTATACGACTAAGGCAGTGGATGACGGTTTCCAAGTTGACACTGCATATTTTGATTTTCGGAAAGCGTTTGATACGGTTGATAATGACATCCTTCTCCGTAAGTTTTCTGCTGCCGGATTTACTCCTGCATTACTACAATTTTTCTCCTGCTACCTCCGTAATAGGAGGCAGTATGTGCAGTACAATGGATATATCTCCGAGCCGTATTATGCGTTTTCCGGAATAAGCCAGGGTTCGAACCTGGGACCATTGGAATTTTTAATATTTATAAACGATTTGCCAGATATAGTTAGTACGGCTCGTTGCCTGTTATTTGCAGATGACCTGAAATTATTTCTCAGAATCAGGAGTGCATCTGACTGTATTGCGCTACAAAGAGACATCCATAATATCAACCAGTGGAGTGAACAAAACAAATTAATGTTTAATGTAACTAAGTGTTCTATAATGTCGATTACACTTGCGCACAACCCGATAGAATATACGTATCGATTAGGTGAGGTAGTTTTGGACAGGAAAATGGTGGTCAAAGACTTAGGTGTACTAATGCGTAGCAACCTGAGCTTTGATGACCATATTGCTGCGCTAGCTACCCAAGCCTATAAGTCACTTTGATTTGTTTTGAGGCAATCAAAAGATATTGATAACGATGAAAATATTATATAATAGCTTTGTAAGAAGCATATTAGAAATAACGCGGTTATCTGGAGTCCACATGAATATAAATACATAAGCATGTTGGAGAAACTCCAAAATATTTTTTTAAGATGGCTTTACTTTAAAAAGTACGGCTACTTTGTAGGCTTTCCATATGTGTATCCAACTTTATTCTTGCTTGGAATGTTGGGTTACGATACACTTGCAGTCAGACGCGAGGTGTCATTAATTGACTATTTTTATCGCCTGATAAGGGGTAACATATTCAACCCATCAGTGCTGGAATTAATGTCGCTAAACGTCCCTAACAAAAAAAATACTAGACGTCGCAATAACATATTCGCGATTCCTGCGTGTAGATTAGTGTGCGTTAGCGAGTCTCCTTTGATTCGCGCGCTGACTTTAATAAATGGGGTACTGACTTCGGACACCAGTATATATCTTTTTCACTCACCACCTGCTGTATTTCGTAAAACAGCTGGTAGGTATGTCCAAGACTTATATTCTAAGAAAACTAATTAAACGCATTAGGTTAAGAAAATCTGTAATGTTTAGTTAGTATTTTGATGTACATTATTATAAATAAATAAATAAAATAAAAAATATCACCTGTCCTATTTTTTACTATGGGCACTACTACTGTTCTCGTCGTTGCATCTAGTATTAGCACGTAGCCGTGGCTAATACAAGCGTCATAGAGTAGTTTGAGAACCCTGGAAATGTGCACACCAGCGTAACGCAGATGCTCAACACTCAGGCTATCGTGTCCCGGTGATTTACCAAGCTTCATATTTTTTATGGTGCAATCCACCTCGCTTTCTGAAAAATATGCTTGGTTTTCACTTACGCCCACGGAAGCCCGAGCAACATTATCTGTCTGACCATTTATGTGACAGGGTTCTACCTTAAAGTGGGCCTTAAACATATTGGCTATGTTTTGGCTCCCACTTATGCCATATGTCTCAACGGGAAGGCTCGTCCGTGCCTTCAGCCTGTTGGTCTGCCTCCAGAAGCTCCCAAAATGCTTAGCTTTATGTGCAGTTGCTAAGATATCTATTTTTAATTGCTCCTCGTTATCTTGACACCATTTATTTTTCTTTTGAACAATCTGCGTGATTCAACCATTTCGTTATAAATTACCCCTTTATTAGGCTTTCCAGCTACGACCCAGGACTGAAAGCACAGACGAGCCTTCGCATGGAGTGGTCTTACGAGTGTTATTCCACCCAGTTATGTAACATTTTTTATGTTGTCGAAAAGATTTGTAACATGAGATGGCCCCATCCTGCAGAATCTTTACAATATTAGCATGCAATTCGTCTATGTGTCGCATATGTTTGAAATTGTTACATAATCTACTACAACATTCCGTCAAGTCTGTAGGAAGGCACACCATGTTTAACTTTTTGTTGCAGAAATGTGTAAATGACTTTATCTGATCATCATCCCACTGCGCCCAGATTATCTCGTTTAATTTACAATTGGGTGAATCACCTGGGTTTTGGAAAATATTCAAGTCGCAGGTTATATGTAGGGGATAATGATCAGACCATGAGACATTGTTTTCAACCCTGACACTTTCAATGCAAGCCCTGGACATGTCCGTCACCAAACAATGGTCGAGCCAGCGCGTACAACCATGGATGTCACTGGTGTACGTAAATGTCTGCCCACTATTTATTTATTTATTTATTTATATATTTATTGCACCTTTACAGAAAGTTACAATAGGGCAAACTTAATGCCTGATGGCATTCTCTACCAGTCAACCCTGGGTGGCTGGAAAATGAGTGGCAGGTGTTAATTTTAACCGCGAGCAATAGAAATATTAATATACCTACTTAGCCATAAATACATATACATATATCATAAATAAATATTTATATTATAAATACATATAATACACACAATAAATATATAAAATACATAAAATTAATATATAAAAAATAAAATAAAATAATAGATGATTAGGAGACAGTAGTAGTGCTCAGATAATGCTCTCGGACAAGCTTTTTGAATATACACTTACTGGGCGCTTTCCTGATATCAGCGGGCAAGGCGTTCCATAACAATACCGCCTGAACAGTGAACGAGAAATGAAAGAAACCGCTAGTATGCGGTGGGATGTTTGCTCTAAAGTTATAAGACGACCGAAGCATTTTGTCATGAGTTAAGAACCGATATTGGAAAGAATCCTTTAAATAAGAAGGAGTATTGGTATCATTTAAGATAGAATATAGTAGAAGGAGAATCCTAGAATTGCGCCTTTGTCGAATAGTGAGCCACTTAAGTTGACTACGAAACTGAGAAATGTGATCATACTTGCGAAGACCAAATATGAATCGAATAGAATTATTGAGAAGGCGCTCTAGTTTATTGAGAAGTGCTTCGGTCAGATCCGGGTAACATACATCTGCATAGTCGATAATAGGCAAAATCAGGGTATTGACAAGCATTAGTTTAGTTTTAACAGGAAGTAAGTGTTTTAGACGGTGTAAAGATCGCATAGTGGCATTGACCGTACGGGATAGTTCAGTAAGGTGCACATTCCAACTTAAAGAGCAGTCAATGTAAAGGCCAAGATTCTTCACTGACTCCGAAAACGGAATTAATCTGGTGTCATATAAGATTGATGGTAGCGAATTACGGTCAATCCTGGCCAATAATCTTGAACTGCCAATGATAATTGCTTGGCATTTAGCAGGGTTGACTGTCACACCATAGCACAAAGACCATTTGTCAAGAGAATCTAGATTAGCGTTTAATATGTCTATTGCGCTATGGAGGTGATCTGCATCAGCTTGATCATAAAGTTGTAAGTCGTCAGCGTACAGATGATACGAACAATTGAAAACATGAGTGAGAGAATCAATAAAAAGAGAAAATAATAACGGAGAGAGAATACCGCCTTGCGGAACACCAGCTTCCAAATCAGCCCAATCCGAAAAAGTGCTTCCTATACGGACAGACTGCTGGCGCCCGCGAAGATAGGAAGAGAACCATTTTAAGGCAGAGGAGGAGAAGTGTAAGTGGGCTAGGATAGCAAGGAGAATATCGTGGTCGACTGTGTTAAAAGCATTTGAAAAGTCAACCAGCACCAACACCGTAAGCTTCCTATCATCCATGCCTTGTCTGATGTCGTCACAAACTCTAATTAAAGCGGTGGTGGTGCTGTGACCGGAGCGGAACCCAGACTGATATGAACTCAGTAGGTTATATTTCGATAAGTGAGTAGAGACTTGCTTATGTACACAGGCTTCCAGAATTTTAGAAAGGAAGGGAAGAATAGATATAGGTCGAAAATGATTAAGAAGCACAGGATTGGGTATTTTAGGAAGTGGACGCACAAAAGCTTTTTTCCAAATGGAAGGGACTTGTCCGGAAAACAGGGAAAAATTAATAACATGGGATATGGCGGGAAGGAAACAATCGATTACATTGAGTATCATAACCCTACTCACCTCATCACATCCTGCTGCCTTAGAATGAATACTTAGAATAGTCTTTCTTATATCATCCTGGGAAATGGGAGTTAAATCGAAGGTAGGGGCAAGAGAAGGTTTCATTGAAGCAAAAGAGGCTAACGTTACAGATCGCATAGTATTATTTAAGAGCGTTGTGGGGATAAAATGATGATTCAAGTCATCTAAAGAGTGAGAAGAACAATCATTTGAAGTAGACGGATTAGCTACACCTAGTGTCTTAAGAAATTTCCACATATCAGCGGTTGACGAAGTAGAGATATTTGAATGGATATATCGGCGTTTGGCTATTCGTACCATCTGATTGCAACGATTACGTACAGTTTTAAATGCAGCCCAATTGGCTTCAGTACGCTCCCTATACTATCCGCTTCAGTACTATGTGGTAACAAATCAAAGTCCGTACAATACCATTTTTGCTCGTTGCAAAACTGCATCATCTCGTTAAAGAATAACTCACCAGGGTGTGCATTGAAGTCTCCCAATATAAAAGCCATACTGATACCGCTGTCCTCAATTATAGCATTCATTTCGCTTAGGTAGTCTGTAAATTCCGGTAAATTATCGGAACAATCTGTAGGCATGTATACAGAGAAAATGAATATTGCCTGTTCACGTAAAATACACTTAATGGCGCACAGTCTCACATTATTACACTTAACTACTGATACTGCTGAGAAGACACTTTCTACCACCGATGTACCCGTGTCCGTAAAGTCATCATGAATGGTACTCAGATAACCTAGGTCGTGTGGCAGCAACCAGGTTTCCTACAGCGCTATCACATCCGTACGCTGGCAAAGACTTCTCACACTGTCGATGATTTGCAGTTAAAGCTGACGAGGCTTAATTTAGTATTTCTATTTGTGCCCTTATCCGCCGTGAACTGCCGTTACGTCCGTCCGCTTAAACTGCCGTTGAATTTGGCTGATGATGAAATGCCTGTTTGCAACATTAGCATAAGCAGTGAGCGCGGTAGAATGTTGCAGCAATGTAAGCTATTAGCTTCGGACGAATGTACGATGTCACAGAAAAGAGCAATCGAAGCCTTAAATCGTACAATGAAAGATATCAAGAGTAACCAAGGTATCATGAATGGGATGGTGGTACTTTTAGCTGGCGATTTTAGGCAGACTTTGCCAGTAATTACCAGAGGTACATCGGCAGATGAAGTAAATACCTGCCTGTAATCATCTGTATTATGGGCAAACTTAATAAAGTTCCGTTTGAGTACAAACATGCGTTTTCAACTACACAATGATTTTCAAGGGGGACAATATGCGGCAGAATTTTTAAAAATCGGCGAGAGTTGTATGGCATGATTGTAACGTAGCATTAAGTTGTGTGTTAATAATATGTCTCAGTGCCATCTGCTGGGTTCCGGTAACTTAGTTACCGTAGATCGATAACCAATTAGTTCCTTTGACACAGTGGCGCTAATGTTGTAAACAGAGACAATAAATATTTTAATAGTACAATATTAACTATTAATTAACAAAAGATATGTATAGGAAGCTTCAAAAGGAAGTACAAATCTGCGCTGCTTAAGAGGCAACTTGCTGCGGAAAACCTGAAATCATCCCATAGCAAATACTTATCTCTTAAAGACTATTACTAAAATATTAGAATTTATGACCATGCCAAAAATACACACCTACACACACACACTCACTCACACACACATTCACACACAAACGCACACAAATAGACATAAAGAGTCTCAGAACTATAACAGTAGATTGTTTATTTTTTTTATTTTTTATTTTTTAATCATGTATGTTAAAAATATGTAGTGAATGTTAAAAAAAAACTTTTTACTATATTAATTTAAGCTGTCTACTAATTTTTTTTTTATGTTTTATTTTTTCACATAATTTTGTTGTTCTTTGCCTTAGTTTAGTATGAAAGATTTTTATTATTTTCTTATTTTTTCTTTTGGTAACATTTAAAACGAGTAGCAGCAGGAGGGGACCCTTGACCAACAATTCCCGCTTAACATCTCAGGGAAATTGGGGTGACTGAAAATCAGCGCAGCTCAGGACTTAGATCCTGGTTCTGCATTAGCTGAGTCACTTCCTTTTGCTCTCAACAATGCTATGTAGCTAATCTACATAAATTGTTACTTTTCATTTGTAATGCATTTTGAGGCAATAAACCATTATTATTATTATTATTATTATTATTATATTAATAAAATAATTTAATATTAAATAGAAATAATTGCATAGTAAAATTAATAAATAGTAAAATATAAATTTAAAACTCCAAGGTCGTATACAAGTCATCTGAGGTTATTTTTTTTATCTGTGTCAGAGTGTCTTTAGTCCCGTGGTCATTATTGGAGTTCTTTTCGTTTTGGCGGTCGAGCAGTCAAGTCGAAGGCCGTGGAAGTTCGGTAGCCCTGTGTACGGGTCATGGCCATGTGGTGACCCAGTGAAGTAAAAGGTGGTTCCTGGGATTGTGTGACCACAAAATGTTATAGGGATTGTGATTTCCCTGACGCCCGGCAGCAGTAAATACCCGTCGAAGTCTTCACTGCCACGTGAGTGTCGAATTCGTTCATTTTGAGCCCTTATTTGTTAGGATATTTGTTAGGAGTGTCATCCTTATTTGCGGGGATATGGGTTTCAGGTCTATTGCGTGTGCGCTAGCCTGAACTTAGAGGTTGTAGTCCAGTCCAGACCACGTGCCACGTGGTGTCCTCGAAGTCCGTCCTCCGGTGGCTGTAGCCGTTGGCGAGGCTGGACAGTGTGCCTTCGCGTGCCGACGAAGCGTCACACCAGGACAGCCGTCGCGGGCGTCTGCCCCAGTCTCCGAGGTAACCACAGACACGTAGGATAGGATTCCCTGTTTATATCTACCCGTAGGTCTTCGATGCCAAGCTCCGTTACAAAAGAATAAAATAGCCACCTTATTTTTACTTTATCATTACAAAAGTAAATTATATAACCTTGTTGTTATTGTTGGTATTACAATTATTATTAAACCGTGTGTGACTTAGACTGTTTATTTGTTTATCTGTAAGCGCAGTCGTTATAAGTTTATGCCCTAGTGCTTGAGTTTAAGGGATTATATGTGCTCGCCTCGCGGATCCTCACAAGCGGCCCTGAGTCCGTTGTTGTATTTAGTCTCATGTTCTTCCGCTGGTATTAGGGAATATCAATGATCTTATTGTATAAATTAAATAAATTGTGTCATTAACTTCAGAGTTGTAATAAATATTTAATTGTGTAACATTTGTTTAATTTGGATATTTCCCTAATATTCTTACATACCTTATATAAATTTACTGTAAGAACATTAGCTAGCCGATAACACCATCTTTTCCTGTGGTTCTTCCCACAAATAAAGATCTTGCTTACATGATAACACTGGATTGAAAATAGAAACGGCATGATAACACTGGACCTTTGTGAAATAGTCAATAACACAGATGATTTAAAAAAAATATTTATCCTAATTAATATTGGCAATCGAGAATGGTTGTGTAAAAGGGCAATTTTAGAGCCACGAAAAAATACTGTAAGACAAATGAATGAACAAATAATTTCAGAAGTAGAAGGGGATGCTATTGAGTACCTCTAAGTAGATAGCGTTATGGACACGTACCCAGTCGAGCTTTTGAACTCTTTGCAATTATCAGGTGTGCCTTCGTATAAGTTAAGGCTGAAAGTTTGTGTTCTAGTCCTATTAATGAGAAATTTTTAAAATAACTAACCTGGGACGCAATATTGTAAACGCTACAATCATGACTGGTGTTGCAAAATATTGTGAGCTAAGCTATTGTGTTTCAAAGCAATGACTTGATTGACGGGAATTTCTTTTTTTTAGTTTTTGCGTTATTATTATTTTAAATATTTTTTTACCAGTGACCGAAAACCAGCGTGTTGCACTCTGAGAGTGCTGGCAGAAGTGAATACTTGAATATTAACGTTGTGAATTTATGATAATTTGGAATAGGTAGGGAATCGTTTTGCACAAAATGCTTAATTGTCAAAATAAAAATACTAACATTCATGTGATAATATGCAATATTCATGCTATTTATTCATATATTATTCATTCTTTCATCTATCTCACCTGGAATATCCATCGCTATCGTAAACAAACATGACAATTTATATAACATTAAAAATGTTACACTTAAGAAGTATTACAATTTTATTATTTTGCATCAAAAAGTTTCAATGAACCCTCAGAAAAATCGTAAATCTATATTACATAATCTGTAAGTACAAAAGGTAAAACTAACTTAGCTACTGAGATATCAACGTACAGCCCAAACTACTGTATCTTGACACTTGAAATAAGTTCGAGAGTTCTTTCATGATTTATGTAAGCACTAAGAAATGATTTCAAGAAATTCGCCTAAGGAGGATAAAGGGCGCATAGTTTGTATGCAACGTGATTTCTTGGTCCAATCTACAAACAAATTTCGGTCAAACAGAATTTGGAATACGTGTTTCGTATTTTATAGAAACTCAGTGCCTACCGATGTAGAAAATTATTTTAGAGTTTTTGCATCAAAATTGATATCGTGGTATTGATTTTAATTACATTTCTTATTTGACACATGTTTGAAAATTAAAAATCTAATTGACGTAAAGACTGACATATGACTGACGACGACGACAACGACACTGACGACGCAGAACCAAATCATTATAAAAATAGGGAGGCAGGTTTGTATCGCCAATTTTCATAACTTAATGAAACTTAATATTATGCTTTCGAGTTTAATATAATGGAAAATCTGTTTTACCATATTTGGAAAAATAATCTCTAAGAAGGTAAAATAGAGATTGAAAGTATTTTCGGAAATCCGCCAAATTGGATGCAACCCCGACGAAACTTTTGACTTTGAAGTTCAATATATCGGTATTTGTTGACAAAACACTAAATCTTAAAAATGTAATGCACGTATTACGGTTCGCATGAACAAAATTGCGGGAATAAGCTAGTTTAATATAATACATTTTTATAAACAACGTTTTTTGTTTTTCCATCTTCTGCCAAAACATAAAGATTTTGCGATTTTGATACTCGTGAGCACGCCACATAAAGTTGCCCATGGGAAAAACATTTTTTTTGTAAATGTACACCTGCAACTTTCAACGTCTGTCCTTGAGTTTTGTTTATTGTAATAGCAAAATGCTGCTTTCAGTGGAAACTGCACTCTTTTAAACTGAAATGGCAAATCAGTCGGTATTATCGGGATGCAGGGAATTAAAATATTTTCTCCTTTTGCCACACCAGTCATGATTGTAGCTTTTATAATATTGCGTCTCAGGTGAGTTATTTGTAGCCGTGTACCATTACATAGCCTTGGTGCTTCAAGATTTCTCATTATTAGAACTGGAACACCAATTTTCAGCCTTAACTTATGCGAAGGCACTCCTGATAATTGTAAAGAGTTCAAAAACTCGACTGGATACGATGTAACTTGTTCAGTGTCCATAATGCTATCTACTGAGAGGTACTCAATAACATCCCTTTCTACATCTGAAATTATTTGTTCGTTAATTTGTTCCACAATCTCATTTATTGGCGCCAAAATTGCCCTTTCACACAACCATTTTCGATTGCTAATATTTATTTGTAAATTAGGATAGACATTTTTTTAAATCATCTGTGTTATTGACTATTTGGCAAAACTTACGGCCCAGTGTTATCATGCTGTTACTATCTTGTAACCCTCACCGATTTTAAAAGTTCTGCCGCATATTGTCCCCCTTGAAAATTATTGTGCAGTTGAATACGCCTGTTTGTACTCAAACGGAACTTTGCTATGTTTGCCCATAATACAGATGATTAGACAGGCATTTATTTCACTTGCAGGTGTACCTCTGGTAATTACTGGCAAAGTCTGCCTAAAATCGCCAGCTAAAAGTACCACCATCCCACTCATGATACCTTGGTTACTCTTGATATCTTTCATTGTACGATTTAAGGCTTCGATTGCTCTTTTATGTGACATCGTACATTCGTGCCAAACTAATAGCTTACATTGCTGCAACATTCTACCGCGTTCACTGCTTTTGCTAATGTTGCAAACGGACATTTCTTCATGAGCCAAATTCAACGGCAGTTTAAAAAACTGAGTGTGCTGTTCGTCCTCCATTAAGTAGTGCTATCCCAGACGAAGCTACTGCAACGGCAACTCCTTTGTCTTTCCGGATTTGAGCTAAAAGTAGATTTAAAAGAAATATTTTGCCAGTGCCCCCTGGAGCATCCAAAAAAAAAACAAACCACCATTTCCACTAGTAATTTTTTGAATAACTGTGTCAAAAACTAATCTTTGTTCTGAATTTATCATCGGAAGAGCCTCCGTTATTTGTCGATTTAAAGAAACGGTATCGTAACTTAGTTCCCGTATTAAATCACTTTTAACTTCCCCAATTCTTTGTGGTTTGTTCATTCCAAAATCAGATAATTCTTTTCCAGTAATAGTTATCACTTGGTCTTCAACCTTTCCTAGCGCGGCATTGTAAATTAAATAATTGTATGAAGCATTCGAATTATGTACTTGCAATCTGTGTAATATATCATCCGACATATCGTTTTTGTACTTTTGCCATAATTGTTCAGGGTTTGATAGTCCACATGTCGCTATTAATATAGTGAAAAGCTTTCTCATCTTTGCTGCTGATCTGCATTGTGCAGCCTCTTCCAGGGTTTTATCCCACTGATTATCATTTTCCAATAATTCTCTTGCCTCACAAGCTTCTCGAAATGTCGAAAACACCTGATTATTAAACATTTTGAGGTCTTTGAACGATTTTGCTCCACGCCCATGGTGTAAAAGTATTCTCAAACAAAAACATTCCATATTACTAACATGAACCGTGTAAACCCGACCTAAAGCCACCCACCAAGCCAAGCGACCCACCTTTTACACCAGGCCAATTCTGAACAGGTGCTCCTTGAATTCGCGTTTCCATTCTCTTCTTGTGGTATCCCAAGTGTAATATTTTGGTACTTCAACATAAAGAGAGATGGATTTGCTAGAAGTCTTTCTAGCAAATTCATCTCTAGTGCAGAGATCGAAAAAAGCGGTTAGTGTTGTTTTCGAAGGGGAAGATATCTTGAAAATTATTTTCGGTAAAATAAACACGTTCACCACTTTCTAGGTGCACACTGAGGTGAGTAACAGAGGGGTACCTTTCGTGTAACGGGAACCCTAAGAGCCGCTACTCCGCTTCATTGCTACTGACATAACGACCAGATTGATATGTTTGGACTTCATCTACAGGATTAGCGACTTCTGTATTTCTGAAATTAAAATTGGTCGCTACCAAACAAATGACAAAAACCCATTAGAATTTAAGTATAACATAGAAAAATGGTTAAGTTCTATGCAAAACACCAATATATTGGTATGCGAAATCCCCTACAACAAGTTTTTAAACGAGAAAAAATTAAACTATGAGTTAAAATTCATTTCCCAATATCACAAAAATTCTACATTTACAGGGATGGGTTATGATCAATTTATACCTAATAGATCGTTCTTTCCATTGTTTACAAGCCGATGTCTATTAAAAGAAATCTTACGTAATGAGTATCAGCAAAAACTAATTGCATATCACTCAGATCACAAATTTAGAGTTCTAGGTGACGGTTGTACAATCGTGTGTGACAAGTCAACCCAGACGGATGACTGTAATCTTAATAATAATAATTTAAACTTATGTCAAGACATTTTAAATATAGATCAAAATGAGCTTTTTCGTGACTAATAGCATTTCAATACTTCACCAAAATATTAATGGTTTAATGAATAAAGCTGACCTATTAATTGTTCACTTAAATGATTTATTAAGAGACAATAATTTACGTATAGATGTATTGTGTATTACGGAACATAATCTAAAAGACACTGACACTGACCTCCTAAATATTCCGACGTTTAAATTGGCTTCCATATTTGCAAGGGATAACAGAAATGGCGGATGCTGCATATTAATTAAAAACAAGTATGAATATCATGAGCTCACTAAAATAAGTAAACTATCCATCCCAAATTTATTTGAATGTTGCGCCATTGAAATTCCCGACCTCAGAGTAATAATTGTGTGTATATATAGAAGCCCAAAAAATTCCGCGCAAAACTATGAAATATTTTTTGATAAATTGCATAGTTGTCTGCAGCAATTATGTTTTAAAATAAATAAAAAGGTAGTCATTTGCGGCGACTTTAATATTGACGTTAGTAAAATAACTAAATATTCCATTCAATTTAAACAATTAATAGAAGGCTATAATTTAAAGTTGGAGTTCAATCAACCGACAAGAATATGTAGCTCTACATGTATTGACAACATTATTCACAATATTAAGCAGAAAAAAAGTGATATTATAGATTTAGGTCTTTCTGATCACACAGCCCAAACTTTGACATTTACTACAAGAACTACTTACAACATAAGTTACTGGTACTTGAAACAACGGATCTATTCTGTAGAAAACCTGAATAAATTCAGATATTATTTAGAAAATATGCATTTTAATGACGTCTTTAGTAGTAATATAAGTAATAATGCATTTGAGATTTTCTATAATGAATTTAAATTATTCTATAACTTGTGCTTCCCATTTGTGAGAAAAAAGGTACAGCCGAACAAAAAGCAAAAATGGATAACCAAAGGTATAAGGGTTTGCAGTAAACGCAAACGAAGTCTGTTATGGGAATACCGAAAACATCCATCAATAAAAAATAAAAACATTCTTACGACATACACAAAAAGATTAAATATGATTATAAAATTAACTCAAAAGGCCCAAAACAACCATTTTATAAATATATCGCGTAATAAATCTAAAGCAACATGGAAAGTTATCAATAATTATAGATACAGTATTCCTAAATACTATATTCAACAAATCAAAAGTAATTCTAAAATTATAACTGATCCTCATGACATTGCAGAAACATTTAATAACTATTATATTGATAAAGTTTATAATTTAATTAATGACAATAATATGACATATCCTAATAAGTTGACATATAATAATTATAATTCATTTTTCTTTAATTACGTCTCTCCTAATGACATTTTTATTATTATAAAATTATTAAAAAATACCAATAGCACTGGCTTTGACGACATATCGACTAGAGTTATAAAATATGTGGCTGACATCCTAGCCCCAATACTCAGTCATATAATTAATCTATGTGTAAATGAAGGCGTGTTTCCTACTGCACTAAAGACTTCAATAATTAGGCCTTTATTTAAAAAAGATGACAAGGAAGATATTAGTTGCTACCGGCCTATTGCAATGATCTCTGTTTTTTCGAAAATTATTGAAAAAGTTATATATAACAGGCTCTACGAATATTTTGAAAAATTCAATATTTTCGCTTCGGAACAAAAAGGGTTTCGTAAAAACAGGTCAATTAACGTAGCAATTTACGAATTTATGATACGGGTATTCTTAAACGTTGATAAAAAAACACCAGTGACAGCCCTTTTTATGGATATAACTAAGGCCTTTGATTTTGTTAGACATGACCTATTAATAAATAAGCTATATAAGTATGGAGTAAGAGGAAACACCTTAGAATTAATAAAATCGTTTCTAGCAAATAGGACTCAGATCACGCAAGTGTCGCGAATTTGTCCTATAACCAAAACAGAGTCTTATTACTCCTCTGAACCTCGTATATCCAACTTTGGCGTACCTCAAGGTAGTGTATTGGGACCGTTGTTATTCTTAATTTATATTAATGACTTGCCGCAGAGCGTAAAATTTCCTATGACGTTATTTGCTGACGATAGCTCTGTAGTATTTACTGCCAAAGACATTGAAATGTATGAAAACGAAATAAATAACACTCTATCTACTATCATTGAATGGCTTAAAACAAATAATTTAATAATAAACCTGGCGAAGACACAATTTATGACTTTCCAACAGCGCAAACGCTCACTCCACTGCCTAAATATTAATTATAAAGGTGAAACTATTAAAGAGACAACCACAACAAAATTCTTAGGCATTAATATAGACAATGATTTAAGCTGGAGGACGCATTCAGAACACATTTGTAAAAAGCTTAACAAAATCTCCTATGCCCTATATATCTTATCTAGGAGTGTACACCAGACAGTTCTCATTACTGTGTATCATGGTTATGTGTCGTCTATTCTTCGCTACGGTATCATATTTTGGGGCAATTGTACGAAACGTCAAGAAATATTTAAAGCTCAAAAAAAATGTATCCGGGCCATAACAAAAATTAATAGCACCGAAAGCTGCAAACCTCATTTTAAAAATCTAAAAATTTTGACATTTCCCGCATTATATATTTATGAAACTATAATATTTATTAAAGCTAACCCTGACAAATTCAATGTATATCTTAAAAGTAATCGACATAATTCTAAGTTATGTTCCATCGCGTCAAAAACGGCCCTTGTAAGAAAAAACTTGTTTGGGTTAGCACCAAAAATTTTTAACAAAGTACCAACAGGACTACGAAACATAAAAAACATTAACAGATTCAAAAAAGAATTAAAAACCTTTCTTATTGACAAATGTTATTACTCTGTCGGTGAATTTTTGACGGATATAAATTTATAAATGTTCTTTAATGGGTATATTATTGTCTCTTTTTATAAAATGAATGTTATGTATAATAATTAATAATTTATTACCATTGTGACATTTTGAATTATAATTAATCATACGATATTGAAATTTCAAAATATTGTTTATAAACTTTAAAATTTTGAACATTTTGTATACCCTAACGGGTCGAATATAGAGCTAACTATAAATTTAACCCAAACATCTGTATAACCTATATTCACGAATAAAGATATTTGTATTTGTATTTGTATTTACCTTTATTAATGTACTTACAGAATTGTACCTCAAGGCTCAGTTCTCTCTCCCACACTGTTCATTCTGCATATCAATGATATGTTGCAACAAATCGGCAACGTGCATTGCTATGCAGATGACAGCACGGGAGATGCGGTTTACACAGGGCGTGCAAATACTTCTCGGACATTCGTGGAGGAAAGCAGAATCCGACTTGTGTCTGAAATCGAGAACTCTCTGGAGCGGGTCTCGACATGGGGTCGACTTAACCTTGTTGAGTTCAACCCCACGAAGACACAAGTCTGCGCGTTTATCGCAAAAAAAAACCCATTTGTCATAGCGCCAAAGTTCAAGGGAATTCCGCTCACTATTGATAAAAGCGTAGGGATCTTGGGAGTTGACATCTCGTGTGATGTGCAGTACCGGAGTCATTTGGAGGGAAAAGCCAAGTTGGCGTCCAAGAAATTAGGCGTTCTCAGCAGAGCTAGGCAGTACTTCACTGGAGGGCATCTTGTTATGCTTTATAAGGCACAAGTGAGGCCCCACATGGAGTACTGCTCCCATCTCTGGGTAGGAGCGCCACAGTATCAACTTAACCCACTTGACTCCGTACAGAAGCGCGAGGTCCGAATCGTCAACGACCCAAGAATCTCCGACAGGTTGGAACCTTTAAGCTTGCGGAGGGACATAGGTTCCCTTTGCGTGTTCTACCGGCTTTACAATGGTGAGTGTTCCGAAGAGCTTTTTGACCTGGTTCCTAAGTCACCCTTCCTCCATCGCACCACTCGCCGAAGGATGAAGTTCCATCCGCATCAACTGGACCCGTGGCGGTCCTCCACGGTTCGGTTTGCACGGTCTTTCCTACCACGCACGTGCAAGCTGTGGAATGAGCTTCCTTCTGACGTATTCCCAGACCGCTATGACATGGGGCTCTTCAAGAAAGGTGCAAAAAGAGCTCTCCTTCAAGGCCGGCGATGCATTGGCGACTCCTCTGGTGTTGCAAATGTCCATAGGCGACGGTAACCACTTTCCATCAGGTGGCCCGTCTGCCTTATCGTTAGGTACAAATATAAAAAAAAAAGATATATTTAATTGCGCGTACTGAATTGCAAGCCTCGACATTTATATGGGCATTAAACATTTTTGACAAAATAGGCGGATAAGGGACTACCCACCCGTTATCTATGGTAACGTAATTACCATTTCGGAGTTTTATGGATGTTGTTCGACCTCCATCTACTGGTGCTCTTCTGCGATGCAGCGGATACCCATTTTTACTGTGGACAGTATCTTTAATTAACTTGTGAGGATATTTTTTTGGGCACTTTCCGTCCTTCATGCAAGGTCACTGAGGATTTTCCGGACCACATGGACCATGTAGCATATTTTTAACAATGATTTCATGGAGTATTTTGTCGCCATTCGGATCTGGTATGTCGGCGCTTATAATTTTATCTATTACATCTGGTCTTAACTTGACTTTCAACCACACCTAAATATGCACATGTAGTAGGCCGCACTTTTGCCATAGAGTGGCATAAAGCACATGAGTACATAAAGCACAATACCTCTCCAAATATTTTTTCTTTGGTAATAACAATGATTAGCTTTTTAACTTTTAATCTAAAAACTCTTGCAATTATGTCATGTCTATGAACAGCACTTTGACCTGGCAGTATCTCATCAACAATTTCTGGCCGACTTGGGTTACGGTATAAGTGATAAATAAATTAGGACGACCATATGAACGTACATAAGCAAACGCGTCCTGTGTATATTCATGTAAGTACCGAGAGCTATTTATAAATGAAGACGGTAATATTGTAACAATACTATTTTAATTTAAATTACGCGCGCGTGGTTTCCTGGCGTAATGAACAAACGCACTCGCGAGTGACGAGATAAAGGGATCCCTCTCCCGCGCCGTCGCTCAAGGGCGTTGAGGACGATGCATTCGCCCGTGCGCGCCGATCTGTATAGGTGTGTCGCGTCTTGCGTTTTATTTCTTTAAAAGTACCGGTTATCGTGTCCGTGCGTGATCAGATTAAAACGATACTTCTATTAATTTTAAACTTACTGTAATTTAATATATATGTCGGCGCGACACTGCGTATTTATGAAAAACACGTCGCCGACAATAATTATTTTAGTTAGTTTAAAGATCGAAAATTGTTTGTTTATTGAATTACCAACATTTAATGATTTTTAGAATTGTAATTTAGTTTACTCTCCATAAATTTGTTATTGTCACACCACCAAACATTGTTATAAAAAGGCGAGCGAACGCCGGTAGAAAAAACTGTCGAAGCGATCGGACCTCGTCAATTGTGAATAAATCGAAGAAGTTTACTCCTGTGTTTTACTTCAAATCTTCCAGAATGAATAATAAATAATGAAGACTCCTCGACCATCCTGATGTCACATCACTCATCTCTCTTCGTTATCAGAAGTGGGATCGGAACAAGCTCCGATCTGAGACGATTCCTCATCAGCTGCGGTTCCACCTGTCACATTTGGATCACCACAATAGCATATTGCGATGTGCTGTTTCACGAGCATCGTCACGTCTACGGCATGGAGCGTGCGCTGGAGCCGGGTGAACAAAGTGCCGTGTCGGCGGGAGAAAATACTGAGCTTCCTCAAAGTACTGCCACAATGGCCGAGCTAGCCTGCCAGTCCACGACAACGAGCACACGCCATCGGATTAAAAGTTAAGTTAAAATTTGTTAAGTTCACCTCTTATTACCTACGAAAGTGTTACCTTTAATCTAGTTATGTATTGCCCTTGAGCTAAACCACGGGTTCTTAGTGTTTCGACTGTGGAACCATGAGATACTGTTGTGAAGCCTTGTGGAGCCGTGGTAGATATGTATACACCACAGAGTGATACCTCTGAGCTAACCACGCGTTACCCTCGCGCTAAGCACGGGTCCTTGATGTATCCACGGTGCAACCATGAGATACCGTTGTAAGCCTTGAGCTATAGTAGACAAATTTAAATCACAGATCTACGAGAGAACATCTACGAAAGTGTCGCCTTTAATCTAGTTATGTATTGCCCTTGAGCTAAATCACGGGTTCTTCGTGTTTCCACTGTCCACAGATCACTTTTGTCCTCAGACTGTCTAAATCAGTTGTTCCGCCATATTAGAAAACGAAGAAAATAGTTGATTTTATTTGGTTTTGTACCAGAAAAGTACACGTTTTCATTAATTTTAAGTATTTTTTGTGGATTCTTGAGATTTTTCTCGATTTTTTCAGATGGTGTACATATACCTAGCCAAGATTGAAACATCTCCTTTTGGTTGATCATTAGTAGGAATCAAAGAACCAATCCTATGATAAATCTGATCTTGGATTGTAAATGTAGTGTAAAACCCAGGCATTACAACCTCATTACCTACCTCATTTGGAAACAACAATTATATTTTCTTATACTATTCAAAAAACGGTGCGATTCATTGCTACCGTACAACAATAATGATTTTAACAATTCTTATGGGCTACTGAGTGGTGGAAGTGAAACTTTACCACCAGAACAGCACATACCCACATACCCTGAGTTTCATCTCTCCATTTTAGGGCTTTACAATATGTACACTTTTTATCCTTCCTATGAGAACTAATCGATGATTAATATAATCGATCAAAGGGTCATAATCGAAAGCAGCGTCCTGAAATGGTTCCCGTACATGGGATACGTGTAAATACACTTCATCTTTGTGATTGCCGTTCAGCATTTAAAATACGTCGTCTTTGTGAGTCTTCATGGGACTCTTAATAAAAGCTGACGTACTTGCCTTTGTTCTTCAGTCTCAGCACGTCTTTGGGTTGCGTGTCCCTGCACATCTAAAAGCCGGCGCGATTGACTTTGTTCTATCGACTCAGCAGTTCGCGGAGCTGCGTGACGCTCGGCATCTAAAAGCTGACGTGCATGCCTGATCTCTTGAGTCTCTGCAGCTCTTTGAGCTGCATGATGCTCAGAATCTAAGAGCTGAAGTACTTGACTCATCTCCTCAGTCTCAGTAGCTCGTTGAACTGCATGACGCTCGGCATCTAAAAGCTGACGTGCTTGACTCATCTCTTTAGTCTCAGTAGCTTGTTGAGCTGCATGACGCTCGGCATCTAAAAGCTGACGTGCTTCACTCATCTCTTCAGTCTCAGTAGCTCGTTGAGCTACATGACGCTAGTCATCTAAAAGCCGACGTGCTTGACTCATCTCTTCAGTCTCAGTAGCTCTTCGAGCTGCACGTCGTTCATTATCTAGAGCTAAACGAGTTTGAGTCTGTTCTTCAGATTCTTGGCCTCTAGCAATTTTTGCAGAGCGAGCTCTACTGGAACTTTGCGATAGATTGGAATTTCGTTTTCTAGGCATATTTTACGAAAAAATACGTTAAATACTCAAACTCAAGAATTAGATTATGTTACTGTTTGAATTTAAAAATAGCTCCCTTATAAATGTTATTTTCAAAATAAATTAGTTAACAAAACCGCTATAACATATTACAATAACCAAACAAAAAACGAATAATTAATAAAGACTGATAACGGAAATAACTTATACTATTCTTATGAACGCGAAAAGGGCACAACCATAAGACAACACGTGTTGCGAAAATTAACAAACAAACCTACTGCAAAATTTACTTTTTTACTTATTATAGAATATAAAAAACCTAATAATCCTTATTAACATACCAATAATAAGGACGAAAATAACCTAAACTAATGTAGCAATCCAAAGGAAAACAATTTACACTAAACTAAATTCGAAAAAAAATATTTGGAAATAAATATGCAAACCTACTGCAAACTTAGGTAATTATACTTATTATAAAATATGCAAAGGGTGGTACTGTTATTATGTTCCTACATAACAATGAAAATAAAAAAAAATATTAATTATAACGATGAAAATAACCTTATCTAATGTAAAACCCAAAAGAAAAAAAATATAATAATATAAACGAAAACACAAAGTAATTGAAATAATTTATTCTGACAACTAATTACTAAGAAACACTTTTATCAATTTCTGGTTTTTAAATAATTAAAAGGTACGATACCGCGATTTACAATAATTAATGATGCGCCTGACCGTCTCAACGCTGCCTCGAGCAAAAGTGAATCAACTTGGCTATCCGCCTGCCAGCTAATGTCAATGTGACGTTTGTTGAGTTGTCACACTTGATTGTGATGTTTGTTGGGTTGGTACACTTGATTGGTGTCTCCTTACACGGCCTCTCCTGATACCCTGTCGTCCTCGACAGGATGAGATGGTCCAGCTTCAGCATCGCAAAACCTTGCCGCAGCGATGTTGATAAGTTCATCAGCGCTTGGAGAGGAACCCGTCTCTTCTGGTTGGTCTGCAGCTATAATGTAAAAGGACAAGGTCTAGTACTGACACAAGACTAGACATGACATAAAACAAAGGTCTAGTTGGAATTCATAAGGCTAGACATAATTTAGAAAGGTCTAGTAAGAATTCAACATACTAGACATAACACATTAAGGTCTAGCAAAGATGCAAAAGGCTAGACATAACACAACAAGGTCTAGTAAGAATTCAAAGGACTAGACATAACACAATAAGGTCTAGCAAAAACGCGAAAGGCTATATAACATACCAAGGTCTAGTAGACAAACGACTAGACATAACACAGTAAGGTCTAGTAAGAAATGAAAAGACTAGACATAGCATAGAAGGGTCTAGCAGTCAAACAAGAAGTAATACTCACCATCAAGGAAAGCAGCACACTCGTCAGGAGTCCATTCCCGCTTCCAAGGCACCATAAACTGAGCTCCAGCGTAAGTCAGTTTTCCATAGGCGCCAGCCACAAGCTGTAACTCATAACGTCCATTAGGGAGGACCCTCGTTACTTTATAAGGTCCGCGCATACCAGGATCCAATTTTCCTTTGGATTGCGTGTATTTATTTACAAATACCAAATCATTAACCTTATAATCTCTAGGAGGTTGCCGACCCTTGTTGACATATTCATTTTATCGCATTTGATGCTCCTTGAGACGCTCGGCCGTCCTTTGCCTGGTTATTTCTCGCAAAGATTGGCGATTACTTTGGGAATAATCATTTGCTACATCACGAACCAAGGCTTGTATCACAGGGGACTACTCCCTTCAATGCCAATTAAAAGATTTAATGGAGATACCTGAGTAGTCTTTTGCTTTGTGATATTAAGCACCAACTGCAAACGCCATAGCTCCTCAGATCAGTTACTTTTGTCATGGTTAGCCTCTATACGCAACATATTTAACACAGCACGCACTTACCTTTCCACTTGGCCATTTGCGTTGTGCATTTCAGGCGTTATGTGGTGGATACTACATCCAGTGTCATTCAACCAATTCACAAACCCAGTAGACTCAAACATCCGACCTCTGTCAGTGACAATGAGTTGCGATTTACTAAATAGGGATATAACATTTTTGAATACACGTATTAACTCATTAAGATCTTGTTTATGCAAAGCATACATAAGACAATATTTGGAAAATGCATCTACAATTATCATAACGTGCTTGTACCCGTTACATTCCGGTAATGGGCCCAAAACGTCTACATGAAGAGTGTGAAAAACAGTTTCTGGTTTAGGCCATGAAGTTATAGGCTGGTTTAGGCCATGAAGTTATGGAGCTCGCGGAACTCTTTTATGAGCTATACAAGTCAGACAATGACCTATATATTTCTTTACAAACGTTGCTAGGCCAGGAAACCAAAAATGATTTAAAATTAGCCCAACAGTTTTATCTATACCCACGTGACAATTTTCATCATGGAAAATTCTAAGAAGACTTATCCTTTAGGAATGTAACACAGTAGACGCGGATTGTCCCCAACTGGTGTATATTTGTAATAGAGTATGTCGTTCCTTTTTTGATAACGTTTAGCATCTAACTCTCCGTCATCTAACCGTCTAATGAAGTTTTGAGTTTCTTCATCGCCTGATTGAGCTATTTGAGCCCAATTGCGCGGTTTATCGATGTTATTTACAACTCTAATAGGTTTCCCACTTAGATAATTAGCGTGAGGCATTAATACGCCTTTTCGGTATATGATTGTGAAGGAAAAGTCCTGAAGATAAACCCACCACCTCGCGACTCGAGGTAACAAGTCTTTTTTGCTTTGTGTGTCTTTCAATGCGTTGCAGTCAGTGATCACCTTGAACTCCACACCAATAAGGTAATGTCGAAAATGATGTAACGCTTTAACTACAGCTAAGGTTTCCAGTTCGTAGGAATGGTACCGTAGTTCTGCACTACGAGTGACCTGACTAAAAAGGCAAGTGCACATTTACTACCATCGCCACGAATTTGTAGCAAGACGGCGCCATATCCCAAACTACTGGCATCGGTGTGTACTTCAGTTAAAAGAGCCGGGTCAAAAATTGCAAGCACCGGTTCACTTGTCAAATCTATACTTATAATAAAGTTGTAGAGAGGTCAATTCTGTACATGAAATATTTTTCCAAAATAACTATCAGGGCGTGATTAGGGATCGATACTGATGCCAAAAATGCAATCAGTAAAATTTTTGTCTGTCTGTCTGTCTGTCTGTCTGTCTGTCTGTCTGTCTGTCTGTCTGTATAACCGTTATAGAAACAAAAACTACTCAGTGGATTTTAACGAAACTTGGTACGATTATTCTTTATACTCCTGGGCTGGTTATAGTATACTTTTCATCCCGCTACAATCAATAGGAGCAGAGCAGTAAAGGGAAATGTTGGGAAAACGGGAGAAGTTACTTTTTTAAGCTTCTGTCGCGTGTGCAACCTTAATGGTTAAAGCTACGCAGAAATCATGTATGAGGGAAATATTTTCCTTAAAATTATCTAAAAAATATCCTACGACAGCATATGTCTATCTTTTATGGTTGACTCACAATAACACGTGTAACTCCCGATAGCTTAGCAGTTCAAAGCTTTCTGATTATATTTGTCTACTCTTACGTTTATAACTCAGTCATCTATCTGTACGAAAATGAAAATGAAAATGAAAAATGAAAAATGAAAAGTGAACAGTGAACAGTGAACAGTGAACAGTGAAGTTCTTATTTGTGGCGTGATATACAATCGGTGCATTTAACTATAAACATGCGAGTGAGAACTGGAGATAACCCGGATGATCGTCAATTTTCTGATACACTGTTAAAGATTGGCGAAGGTACCTATCCACAACTACACCAAGGAAAAGTTATTCTGACGCCTGAGTTATGTTGTATAGTGCAATCCCTACTACATCTTATATCGTCGGTTTACGATGACGTAACAAATATATTAAATAGGGACAATTCTTGGCTATGCGAAAGATCCATCTTAACTCCTCGCAATGACCAGGCATTTGAGATTAATAATAAAATACTGTCGAATATACAAGGGGAAAGCAAAGTTTATAGTTCAATAAATAGAATGGTCGATGAACAAGACGCCACTAACTACCCGATAGAATTTTTAAATTCTTTAAATATGCCCGGACTTCCTTCTCATGAAATTTGTTTAAAAATTGGCATTACGATTATTCTGCTCCGAAATTTAACACCACCACAACTTTGCAATGGAACTCGGCTAAAAGTAACCCGGTTGCAACAAAATATAATCGAGGCTCAAATTTTAACAGGTTGCGGTGAGGGGAAACCGTCTTTATTCCCAGAATTCCCTTAGTACCTAATAATTTTCCATTCCAATTTAAAAGAACGCAATTCCCAGTATCGGTGTGTTATGCAATGACAATTAATAAGGCTCAAGGGCAGACTTTTCGTGTTGCTGGAGTAGATCTCGGTGTCAGTTGTTTCTCGCATGGTCAGTTGTACGTCGCTCTTTCCCGGGTCAGTAGTTCCAAAAATCTTTACGTTCACGTGCCGGATGGATCAACATTCAACATAGTTTACCCGGAAGCTTTGCATTGAAGTATTTTCGTTATATAAGTACTTAAGCCTTCGGCAGGATCAGAATAGGGCTACGGTATCCCTGCCTGTCATAAGAGGCGACTAAAAGGGGCTTCCGGGGTTGCGGGCGGCTAAAGTGGGAGCTTGAACCGTCCAGCCAGGCGACACCGGGAAGGTGGCGATATGTGTGGTCGCATACCGCCGTAAAGACTAGATTTGGTGGTGGGCCCATCCGCCCATCTGGGAGGAGCCCGAGTCCTCTTTATAGCACCGAAGACGGCCACCGGGGGGGTTTTAGTGCGGTAAAAATTCCACATAACTCTGCGTCGCTCCCACGGCGTCGGGTACCTTTTGAAGGTTTCCCCCTCGAAAACAAAAATAAAAAAGGTTCTTAAGCCTCATGTGAACGTGATCTAAACAATATTACCAATACATTAACTCAATAACACACAAGGAGTTACTCGCTGGCGGAGTCGCGGGCAAAGCTATTAACAATAATATTGTGCGGTTCCGTATTGCGATATTTTTCAACAGTATTGTAGATATGACATATTATATTTCCCTACTAAAATACGAAAGTTAATCTGTCTGTTACATCAAAACCACTGAACCGTGAGGAAGGACATAGGCTACTTTTTTTTTACGAAAAACAACGGAAACGCGGACGAAGTCGCGGGCAACAGCTAGTACTTAATAAGATCCTGACGTACTTGCTCATGTTTTTCGCTCCATATGAATTAGTATTTTTCTTAGTCAAACGAGCAATACAAGAAGTTTTAAGCGCAAAGTATTCAATGTATTTTCGAAAATACCCGGTCAATCCCAAGAACTGTCTAACTTGTCTGACATTTTCAGGTTGGGGTGAATTATCTAATGCAGATAATTTAGATTTGAAGAGGAGTCGAGAGTGAAGAGGGTCGAACTTCACCATTTGCAATAGTGCGTCCTAGATATTCAATTTCCGTATTTAAAAATGAACATTTTTTCATGTTTAAAGAAAACCCGCTATCTGTTAATGTTCGTAGTACAGCTCTCAAAAGTTGTAATCCTTCGTCTACGGTGTCACTGACTAACAAAATGTCATCGATATAAACCATAACTTTACCGTCATTTATGAAAGAACGCAATGTATTACTAATAATGCGCTGAAACACCACCGGTACATTAGCAAGACCGAATGGCATTTTCAAGTATTCATAATGCCCTTCCGGCGTTATGAAACCCGTTAAGGGAATTGACGCGTCATCTAAACGAATCTGGTTAAACCCAGATGCCATGTCCAGCGTGGTAAAATACCGACCCTTATAGATTAAGATCCCACTGCAAATTTGTGTAGTTATCGTGTGCGTGCTAAAATCCACATTTTTACTCATATTTATGATTAGGAGAATAAAAATCTACCAGGTTGCCAATCAAAATGTGGCCGATAATATTTTTAATTAAATTATTATTATTTGATTTCGCGGTAAAAAATTCACTTATCAAATTTTAAAATAAAATAACGTTCACTTCACGGAAATAGGTATAAAGACTTTGAAAAATAGTAGTTGCCGTTGCGCACTTGGCCGCACCTCTTCGCAGCCAGGTAAAAACAGGTATGATTTCGATATATTAATTCGTCCATAACGAATGTTTATCATTTTTACATCAAAACAAAGCTATTTTTTCTCATTATTATGATATACGGCAACCTAATTAAATCTGGCTGCAAGTTAGGGTTACTGGCTGTTAAAGATGGTAAATATTGAAGGGTGAATGAGAGGAAGCTAGCGCGTAACATCACCAATCTAACAAGGATAGCGATTGCCAGCTATACGACGTTTTAAAGCTGTTGTGCATGCGTCAGATGCTAGTGTTCTCAATCACCAGTTCCAACAATAGCAAGAACTACTAAGAAATAAATACTCCAAAAGAATTGTCATCCTTTTAAAACTACTTAAAGTTACAACAAAAACTTAATATTGATCAAAATAAAGCCAAGGTTACTTATGTAAAGAAAATTATATTGTGCAAGTACCGTATGAAATTGTTTTCTATTTTATTCAAGTACTCAATCATTTATTACATATAAATTAAACATTCAAGTGTATGGAAAATTAAAAAAAAATATCTTGTAATTCCGTGATGCGCAATAGCTTTAAAACGTCGTACAGCTTGCAATCTCTATCCTTGTTAGACTCGTGATGTTACGCGCTAGCTTCCTCTCACTCACCCTTCAATATTTACCATCTTTAACAGACAGTAACCCTAACTTGCGGCCAGATTTAATTAGGTTGCCGTTTATCATAATAATGAGAAAAAAAATAACTTTGTTTTGATGTAAAAATGATAAACATTCGTTATGGACGAATTAATATATCGAAATCATACCTGTTTTTACCTGGCTGCAAAGAGGTGCGGCCAAGTGCGCAACGGTAACTACGATTTTTCAAAGTCTTTATACCTATTTCCGTGAAGTGAACGATATTTTATTTCAAAATTTGATAAGTGTTTTTTTTCCGGCGAAATCAAATAATAATAATTTAATTAAAAATATTATCGGCCACATTTTGATTGGCAACCTGGTAGATTTTTATTCTCCTAATCATAAATATGAGTAAAAATGTGGACTTTAGCACGCACACGATAACTACACAAATTTGCAGTGGGATCTTAATCTATTACCTAAACGATCTATATGATCCTCGATTAATGGTAACGGGTACCTGTCTTTCACTGTTATTCTATTTACAGCACGAAAATCAACGCACATTCGATCTGTTCCGTCTTTTTTCTTAATTAAAAGTATGGGACTCGCATATGCGGATTCGGATTCACGAATTATATTTTTTGACAAAAGGTCCGTAATTATTTCACGAATTCTCAACTTCTCGTTAATTGATAATTTGTACGGTCTGTAATATATAGGCGCATCACTATTCAAACGAATGTGCATGCTACCTGTAGTCACAGTAGAAGTAGCAGTTCCCGTTATCATAAATTTTGAAAATTGTTTTAAAATTTCGTTAAGTTTCTCATAATCCGTGCTGCCACTCAATGATGTACTGATAGGATGCTCATTCGTTGCTATAGCCGAAACTTTTGCTGAGACAGTTACAAGTTATACGCTGGTAATGTTTTATACGAACATACATCACACCTTCGCGATTGAGTACATCTGTACCGATTATAATTGGTGCGGTTATAATTTCATTAGGTACAACCAATAAATCAACTTCAAGTGTTACTTCTTCAAATTCAATTACAAGCGTAACGTACGAAAAGACTTGACTGATAGTATGACCAACGCCTTTTAACTCTCGGTATATAGGTTTCATAGCACATGCCAAGTGTTTTACTACAGAGGACGAAATAAGTGACACGTCTATTACACCGCTGTCTATAAGAATGTCAATGGGTATCCCTTGAACTACTCCAACCAGCACATCTCGCGATTTATTTAATTGAGGCATCGTACAAAAATTAACGTTGCTTTTTCTCTGGTCGGAACGTTGTTTAGCAAAACACACGTTTATATGATGGCCCTGTTTCTTACAATAAGCACATATTATTTTATAATTAAACTTTACATCATTATTAACTGTACTGGTGGTCGAAGGTAACGGTTTTTGCAAACGGGGGGCAAACGGCTTGCTTGTGTCCTTTCTGGCCACATAAAAAAACAATAAATAGGCGTTAATGGGGCTACATGTTTAGCGACATACGGTTTAGTAATCTGTTTACGTACCGAGGGTAAGTGAGTTTCAGTTTTAACTAAAGGTGGCTTGATGAAAGTAGACAAATAATTGACCAAATCACACGGCATAAGTTTTTCATTCGTTGCTGACGCTTTTATATGTGGTTCATTGATTCCGTGTATGACAATCGCGCTTATGAGTTCCTCACTCAATCCTTTTACCATCCGCAAACGAAGCAAAGATCTATTCGGCGCATATTCGGCAAACGTAGGGGAGTCAGAGTTCGTGCTCAAAACATCGTACAAGATACCTGCCATGTCAATATTTTTCACACATAAGGCTTTGAAGTATTTTTTATAATTAGACCATGTACGATCCGCGGTGACCCATTCGTCTAACCACGACTTTGCGTCCCCCTTTAGACAATGTCCTATGCACGATAAATATTCGGTATCACTCCATCTATTAATACTTTGCGCGCGGTCTACCTCGTCAAACCAGGAATCAACATTATGCACATTAGGATCGAAATTAGACACATAGTAATCACGAGAACTGGTCTTTAGAGAATGAATAGCCTCAACAATCTCTTTAGTAGAATCACTAGTTGAGGTATTTGTTTCTATGTTAGAGTTAGATGAAGTCGCCCGACCGAGAAATAATTGTCCGTAATTCACTGTTATGAAAAGTACTTTTAGATCGCGAACGAAGGGTGGAACGGCTTCGAGAGCGACGGCGACGTTTCGAAACATTACGTTCTTTAGATGGGCTACGTGTGCGCTTTCTTTTACCCATAATTACAACTACTTAGAAAATATAAATCTGCTAACGTTACGAAAATAAGAAGAAAAAAAAAATTCACTATTTTACTAAAACACTGCGAAAAATAAGTAACCAGAAATTAACAAAAGTCGAAGTGAGGGTAGATCCCACTTCTGATATAAACGAAAACACAAAGTAATTGAAATAATTTATTCTGACAACTAATTACTAAGAAACACTTTTATCAATTTCTGGTTTTTAAATAATTAAAAGGTACGATACCGCGATTTACAATAATTAATGATGCGCCTGACCGTCTCAACGCTGCCTCGAGCAAAAGTGAATCAACCTGGCTATCCACCTGCCAGCTAATGTAAATGTGATGTTTGTTGGGTTGGTACACTTGATTGGTGTCTCCTTACAATAATATAATACCATAATAACATTAAACTAAATTCAAAAAACTATTTTAACGAAAGACAAACGAAAACCAACCAAATAAAAGTAAAGAAGCAAATGTGATATTTTTTTAAAAGAAGACAAACGAAAATAGATTTAATAAAAGTAGAAAGGTTTAAATAACGTACAAAAAGCAAACAAAATATATTTATGTCAATTTTCAAGAAGAAGACAAACGAAGAACGACTTAATAAATGTAGAAATATTTTTAATAACCTTGTAATCTTTATTTGTGGGAAGAACCACAGGAAAAGATGGTGTTATCGGCTAGCTAATGTTCTTACAGTAAATTTATATAAGGTATGTAAGAATATTAGGGAAATATCCAAATTAAACAAATGTTACACAATTAAATATTTATTACAACTCTGAAGTTAATGACACAATTTATTTAATTTATACAATAAGATCATTGATATTCCCTAATACCAGCGGAAGAACATGAGACTAAATACAACAACGGACTCAGGGCCGCTTGTGAGGATCCGCGAGGTGAGCACATATAATCCCTTAAACTCAAGCACTAGGGCATAAACTTACAACGACTGCGCTTACAGATAAACAAATAAACAGTCTAAGTCACACACGGTTTAATAATAATTGTAATACCAACAATAACAATAAGGTTATATAATTTACTTTTGTAATGATAAAGTAACAATAAAGTGGCTATTTTATTCTTTTGTAACGGAGCTTGGCATCGGAGAACATGGATAACCATGTGGCCGCAACCTCACGGAAGACCTACGGGTAGATATAAACAGGGAATCCTATCCTACGTGTCTGTGGTTACCTCGAAGACTGGGGCAGACGCCCGCGACGGCTGTCCTGGTGTGACGCTTCGTCGGCACGCGAAAGCACACTGTCCAGCCTCGCCAACGGCTACAGCCACCGGAGGACGGACTTCGAAGACACCACGTGGCACGTGGTCTGGACTGGACTGCAACCTCTAGGTTCAGGCTAGCGCACACGCAATAGACACTCCTAACAAATATCCTAACAAATAAGGGCTCAAAATGAACGAATTCGACACTCACGTGGCATTGAAGACTTCGACGGGTATTTACTGCTGCCGGGCGTCAGGGAAATCACAATCCCTATAACATTTTGTGGTCACACAATCCCAGGAACCACCTTTTACTTCACTGGGTCACCACATGGCCATGGCCCGTCCACAGGGCTACCGAACTTCCACGGCCTTCGACTTGACTGCTCGACCGCCAAAACGAAAAGAACTCCAATAACCACCACTGGGACTAAAGACACTCTGACACAGATAAAAAAATAACCACAGATGACTTGTATACGACCTTGGAGTTTTAAATTTATATTTTACTATTTATTAATTTTACTATGCAATTATTTCTATTTAATATTAAATTATTTTATTAATATTATCTTTTGTTAATTAATAGTTAATATTGTACTATTAAAATATTTATTGTCTCTGTTTACAACATTAGCGCCACTGTGTCAAAGGAACTAATTGGTTATCGTCTACGGTAACTAAGTTACCGTAACCCAACAGATGGCGCTGAGACATATTATTAACACACAAACTAAGGGATCAAATTTGCTACCAGTGGCGGATTTACCAGCAGGCTGAGTAGGAGCCTAGGGCGGCAAGTTTTAAGGGGCGGCAAATTTAGTTCATAATTTTTTTATTTCGGTTTACAAATTAAAAAAAAATTATTATACACACATAATACGAATTTCGAAAATTGGAGAGAAATTAAAATATTTAACAAAAATCGAAATATTCTCATATCAAGTGCTAATTAATAAATATTTCAACATCTCTGCATGAACAATTCCTAAACGCTTTACTAATTATACATTACTGATTATGAACTTTTAAAATATCGCAATAGCGATTCGATATTATAATCGAAATTTAGTAATTTTTACATATATTCACTGATACCTGCTATAATTTTTTCTCCGTGTACCTAATAATTATGAGATCTGCTTACCCAATTCAATCTTGATATAATATCGATGGTCTAACCATGATTGCTGCAGCAAGTTTGCAACTTGTTAAATTCAATTTCAGAAAGTAATTTCTTTATGCGTAAAAAATACTGACTAAAATTGACTAATTTTTATTAAATAAAAAACTAGTTCAATATCTTATAGAGATCATATTAATCGAATAACTGATAGTTGAACGACTGTGACTTGACAATAAAAAAGTTCCTTCCACAAAATATAAAGTGAGACAATTTGCTCATTAGAAAGTTGATACATTTTATCAGTTAATTATTTTATTTGTAGTAAGAAAAAGTTTTGAAAATCCAAATGAGCAGGCCTTAAGCGCTCATGTCGTACACGAATTATCTAAATTAAATGTTTACATCAGTAGATTTGATAACTTTTTTGCAAAGCCAACTTTTTCAGAAAATGTCAATGGGAATGAATTAATTATAATAAGATAAAACAATACTCAGCTGCAATTTTTTATTCAACGGCTTCTCTCTAATTAAATAAGTATATTAAAAAAAAATTGAAGTGAAAAAATGATTTTTTCGAAAGTTATCGTGTTTACTGTGAACACGATCATGCAAAATCCATACGATATGGCATTAAATTTACTTCCTTTTAAATAAAAAATTAAATTAATCATAACCGAAAAAATATTTTTTATAAGCTCAGCGATTATTTTTCTTTCTGATAAGTTGCTTTTTAAATAATATTCATGTACATCATATTTGTTAGGTACGGTTCAATGTGAGAAAATATCGGATTTAGATTTTTAGGCAAGAATAGAGCATACCTACTACGCGCTTATTGTAACGCCAGAACAAACGACATGACGATTCGGTAATTTCGATATTTTTTAATAATTCTTTGCTATAAAAATAACCAAGGATCTAACACGGTACCATAGTTCTCAATAATAATAACTATATGGGAAAAGTTGATGTAACGAGGATGATGGAGCACAAATTATAAAGTTGAAATTTCATTGATAGAAAGTTGATATGATTGTGGACTAAGATATCAAAATTTAGAGGCGGCAAAAATTGAATAGCCTATGGGCGGCAAATCTATAAATCCGCCACTGTTTGCTACGTTAGGTACAACCTCCATAAAACAAAGAATGTGTGCGTGCCACCTATTTTAGGCAGACAATGACGAAAACCGACCAAGTAAAAGTAGAAATGTATTTAATAACCTGCAAAAATCTAAGAATTTTATGTGACAACTTTTTAAGAGCAAGACAAACGAAGAGCGACAAACGACGAACTTAATGAACGTAGGAATGTTTTTAACCGACTTCCAAAGAGAAGGAGGTTCTCAATTCGTCTGTATTTTTTTATGTCCTACAAAACACTAAACCATCTTTTATGACATTTTTTTAAAGTAAAAGACAAACAAAACCGGACCAAATAAAAGTAGAAATGTATTTAATAACCTGCAAAAACAACAGCCATAGATTGATAGTGCGGGCCATTATTCAAAATTTGAAATTTTCGAGTTCGAGTAAAATATTTATTTAATTACAGAACTTATATTTATTAAGAACATATAAATGACAGTATTTTATTTAACTAAAATATAAAAAAGTCGACACATTAATTTAATTCTTTTGATAATTCTGTCAAATAAGGCAAATAATTGCCGGTGAATTAATACTAATCTATGCGTTAGAAAGAGGGTATGTATGTACGTATGTCCATTTCTTTGGTATACGCCACAGCCCAAACATGTTACAATCCGTGAAGCCGTTTGGGCTGTGGCGTTTGCCAAAGAAATGGATTGCAATGGCAATATACTCAGTTTCCAGAGTGACATTGGTTATATAATTTTCAAATATGACGTCTACAATCAGAAGAGACGGAATAAGAGGAACGTTTCTTTTTCTTATAATAACAATACGGGTATCAAAAGGAAGCTAGCAATTCATGAATAGACTATGACGAAAAAATTACATTATAACTCTTGTATGTACCTTTTTGAAACATACTTCAAAAAAAAGTTAATTGAATGAATAATTACAAATAAAATACAGCCGACAGCTTATTATAGCTTTAGCAGTCGGTTTTGTTTGTTCACGGTTTTGTTGTTTTGTTGTATCATGGGGGGACATTAATATCGATATAGCTACAAATAATATGACGTCACAATCGAATAATTATTTAGATCTAATTGCATCCCACTGCCTTTATCCATCACATCTATTACCCACGCGTGGCAAGTCATGTATTGACCACGTAATTGTTAAATCTCACCTTAAAACTGTTACGTTGATATTTGACATTTCTATTACTGACCATAGGCCCACTTTGATCAATATTGAGTCCGCATCGAAAACACCCTCAACTAAATCATCCCGAACGATCACTAACTATTCTGCAGTGGTGGAAGACATTTATTCTATAGATTTCAATTCTATAATCAATAATCAGGATGCTGATATAGCCACTGAACAATTGATATATACTATTAGGTCCGTTATTAAAAAACATACTAAAATACTTCACGTAACATCTAAATAAAAAATTCTGAAACCGTGGATAACTAAGGGGTTGTTACGATGTATTCGCAACAGAAATAAGTTATGTCGAAAAACAATGAAAGAACCCGAAAACTACACTCTTAAAATTATATACAAAAGATATAGAAATTTTTGCAATAAACTTCTCAAAAACCTAAAAATAGCTTTTGAACGGTCGGAGCTCCAGAAGAATAAAAATAACCCGAAAGCTGTTTGGAAGACTATCAAAAGTATAACTGACACTAATTGCAGTCGCGCATCTCCATCAGAATTACTTACCATATCATCTGACAATTTTGCCTCGGTTAACTATGTAAATGAGTACTTTTCAAATGTTGGTAAAAGCCTAGCTGATAAATTCAATACTGACAATTGCCTTAAAACCTATTCGAATTCCAATGAACCCACAAATTCTCTTGTACTGCTACCTACAGATGAAAAGGAAATATATGACATCATTCGAGAAATGCGTACAGACGCTGCGCCTGGCTGGGATGGAATATCAGCCAAACTTCTAAAATCCACGTATACTGCTCTACTACCAGTTATTACCCATATTTGCAACATCTCTTTATCGTCAGGTTGCTTTCCTAAAATTCTAAAAAAGGCTGTTGTACACCCAATATTCAAAAGTGGGGACAAACATAATGTCACTAACTACAGACCAATTTCCGTTTTACCTAGTATATCAAAAATTCTTGAAAAGGTCCTAAATAATCGTCTAGTTGATTATTTGGAATCTTTTAATCTATTAGCTACCAATCAATTTGGTTTTAGGCGCGGTAGATCAACTGAAGATGCTGTAGCCGCATTGGTTGATCACGTTGTCATGAAATTGGATAGTAAAATGAAGTGTCTAGGAATTTTCCTAGACCTAACCAAAGCGTTTGACACTGTATCCGTCTCACACCTCTTACGTAAACTTGAAGCTCTGGGTATTCGTGGACATGCTCATAAAATATTTAAAAACTATCTTTGTGATCGCACCCAATATGTTAAGATACATGACGTGTGCAGTGAAGATAAGCCTCTAACATTTGGTGTGCCTCAAGGCTCAATACTAGGTTCGACGTTATTTTTGATATACATCAATAATCTGTGTAAGTTATCACTCGACTACTGTTCTATATTTACGTACGCTGATGATACTGCGCTACTATTATACTATCCATGGCGATGACTGGCCGGAAACAATGCTACACGCGGAGATGGCTTTGAAATTGGTGATGTACTGGCTTTCAAATAATCTTCTTACAATAAACTTAAATAAAACTGTTTTCTTACCTTTTTCCTTACAATCGACGTCATTACCTCCCCCTGACGCCGTAGTCCTAAGAGCTCACTTGTGTTCATTTTCTCCCTATACTGATACCCAATGTCATTGTCCGCAGTTGTCTCATTCTATTGTTACTAAGTATCTTGGAATTACTATTGATAGTTTGTTGAATTGGAAGCCGCATCTAGAAATACTTACTTCACGAGTCCGCAAATTAATTTATATATTTAAAAAGTTAAGACGTTCTGCTGACTGTAAAACTTTGAAATATTTAGGTTTACTACGCTTTGTGCCAATCATTACTAACATATTGTGTTACAACGTGGGGTGGTACATCTAAAACACCTCTATTAAAATTGGAACGAGCCCAAAGAGCGGTTTTAAAAGTAATGTCTTCTAAGCCCTTTAGATACCCTACGAAACATCTTTACCATGAGTGCGAAGTCTTATCAGTTAGACAACTATTTATTTTGCAGACAGTTCTTCGCAAACACGTTACCTTAAAATACGACCCAAAAAACGTGTCTAAACGACGTTCCCATACTGTATGTAAAATTCCTCGCGTAAAAACAGTACTTGCCAAGCGACATTTTCACGTCCTTGGAAGCCACCTCTATAATAAAATCAATAAACACTGCAATATATATCCTCTTTGTAGACAACAATGTAAAACCCAAGTTTATCAATGGTTAAAGACACAACAATACCACGAAACTGAAAGTCTTGTAAAACTACTGACCCTTTAAGACAAATCATGAAAATCACTTGCTCTAAGGTAGATACACGCACAGGCAAACAAATAACTGCTCACAAAACACAAACACACATACACACACATACATACATACATATATACATACACACACGTACACCTACTCATACTCATACACATTTACTGAGATCACCACATTTTTATATTAACTTAATTTTAAGCCTCATACGTAGAATATTTTTTCAAGTTTACAAAATGAATTAAGACCGTCCTAAAGAAGTAACCTTTTAGTGCAATAATAAGAAACTGTTATCCATGCCACAAGTTCAATCTTATAATGGATACCAGGGTTCCGATAAAACATTTTATTAGGTAACTTCTCAATGATGTATTTTATATGCAACTATGTATTGTACCTACAAACTTTTGAAAAATAAACTTTATTATTATTATTATTATTATTTCACGTAATACAAATATCTAGTTAAAATTAGGATATTTTGATTCTTTAGTTATGTGACTGTCTGCGTGGAGAGTTTTTTTACTTTGATTTAATAAATCTCTCTTTATCTAGATATTATTGATCGAAGGTCACATAATTTTTAATTTGTACAATTCTTGATTAGTAACTTAAGACATCTTTTTTTAAATATACAGAATGATGATATTTATTTAAATATAATGGTTCCAAATGATAAGGAGACTCGGGTATATTTATCGAGAGCTATAAAGAATCCTTCTTATTGGCTTGCGAACCACAGTTTGGCTTTTCCTATAATATTACTTTATAGTTGAAGATGATGTGTGTGTATGATGTTGTTCGGATGAGGCTTCTATTAAATGAAACTCCGGATAAATTACACACCACTATAATCTATAGCAAAATTTACAGTTCTGAACACACTACACTAATTAAAGCCAAATAAGCAATCAGAAGGAAAGAAGATGAAGTACAGTATAGTATAAGAATGAAGAATGAAAGATGTGTGAAGGAAACGATAGAATTTTGAAATAAAGGCAAGTACAATACAGTTTACGTTAGCGAATGAATCGGATAAAGCGACATGCGCGCGCGCTGAGAGATCGGGCTAGCACTGTCGCTAGGCGGCGGCCCGTGCGACCGGTGAACGAAGTCGCTTGGTGGGAGCGCACGGTATCATTCACTCTGCCCGTTACTCGCTATATACACGCAGCGAATTATTTAATTTTTGTCCGCGTGTATGTTGAAGTTATTTTTGAATTTTAATTTTAAATTATTTATATTCTTTTTTATGCTAATTTTCATATTGCTTTTTTTATATTACTTTTTAATATTATTAGTTTTTATTATTATTTTTGTTAGTTGTAGCAGAGTGTATACTACATTACTCCCCCACCGAGATCGCTACTGCGAGCGATAATAATCTGGAAATCGAACTGATCTTCCGCTTCTTGTCCGTTTCACGGTGTCTTCTGGAGCTAGTTGTGTAGGTGGAACATCTGTTTCTTGCATCAGGTACGCAGGTTTGAGTCTATCAACCGTGACAGTGACTGTCTTTCCTGACACGTCAATTTTATAAAATTTAGAATTGCGCTCGATGACTTTATGTGGACCTGAGTATGGTGATTCCAGCGGTCTTCGGACGTGATCCTGCCGCAGGAAAACGTGTGACGAAGTATTCAAGTCACCTGGGATGTAGAATGGTCCTCGCCTGTGCCAAGATGCAGGTTTGGGCGTGAGGTTGGCGAGACTTGTGCGCAGACGAGTTGCTAATGTAGTGATGTCGCCAGAGCTGTGGTCATCGGATGGAGCAAGGAACTGACCTGGGAGGCGGAGAGGCTCACCATAAACCAGTTCTGCTGATGACGTCTGTAGATCTTCCTTCCAAGCACTTCGTATTCCAAGCCATTCTAGCGGGAGTACTTCTGTCCAGTTGGAGGCGCTGTGACACATGATGGCAGCTTTTAGTTGGCGATGCAGACGTTCAATCATACCATTGGACGCTGGGTGGTATGCAGTGGTGCGGAAGTGCTTGGCTCCTACCATACGTGTAATTGTGTTAAAAAGATGAGACTCAAACTGTCGTCCTCTGTCTGTGGTGATTTTTAGCGGGCATCCAAATCTGGCGAACCAACCAGATACAAGGGCAGCTGCGCAAGTGTCGGCAGTGATGTCCTTCAGTGGGATTGCCTCAGGCCATCGCGTGTACCTGTCGATGACGGTGAGACAATATCTGAAATCAGATGAAAGAGGCAATGGGCCTATTATGTCAAGGTGGATATGGGAGAACCTTGACGTAGGGGTAAGGATAGGAGAAAATGGAGCAGAGGTATGGCGGTGGACTTTACTGCGTTGGCAGTGTAAACATTCTTTTGACCACTCTCTACAATCCCCGGCCAGACAAATCTTTGTGTTACCAGTCGCACTGTAGCTGATGCTCCTGGATGACTTAGGCTGTGTAAGGAGTCAAAGACTTGCCGGTGAAAGCTGGGTGTTATAAATGGTCGTGTCGAAGGGGTAGAAGTGTCACAGTAAAGTTTATGACGCGACTGGGGGATTTGCACCTTCTCAAGTCGCAAAGACGTGCCTTGTTGAAGTAGGGCTTGCAGTTCAGGATCAGTCTCCTGAGATCGTGCAAGTTCCTCGTAATCGATGCATGTGCCTATTTCCTCAACTCTGGATAGTGTATCGGCCACAATGTTGTCACGACCTGGTATGTATTGAATGTTAGTGGTGAACTGTGATATGAAGTCTAGATACCGAAACTGTCTTGGTGAACATTTTTCCCGATTTGTAGTGAACGCAAAAGTTAAGGGTTTATGATCGGTGTAAATTATAAAGTTTCTTGCTTCTATCATATGACGGAAATATCTAATTGCTTCGTATATAGCTAATAATTCGCGGTCATATGGGCTATATTTCTTTTGCGACGGAGTAAGCTTGTGTGAATAGAAAGCAAGTGGTTCCCAAGCATGATTTTTATATTGCTGCAAAACAGCTCCCATGCCTACGTCAGAAGCGTCTGTTGTGATAGCAAGATCGGCAGAAGAGTCTGGGTGTGCTAACTGAGTGGCTTGGGCAAGCGAATCCTTACAACGCTGGAATGAATTAGTCATCTCAGGCGTCATGTTGATCGGATGTGCTCCTTTAATTTTGGGGCCAGCTAGAGCAGCGTTGAGTGGTGCCTGGATTTGAGATGCGTTAGGTATAAAACGGCGATAAAAGTTGATCATACCAAGAAATCTACGAAGCTCCTTAACAGTCTTCGGTGTGGCGAAGTCTTGGATGGCTTTAACTTTGGTGGTCATGGGCCTGGTTCCATCTGCGGAGACAAGATATCCGAGAAATTGTACCTCAGGCTTCCCAAATATGCACTTGGCAGAGTTGACAATCACGCCGTATTCCTTGAGGCGGTGAAAAAGCTGGCGTAGGTGGTTTTTGTGCTGCTCCTCAGAGGAAGAAAAGACCAAAATATCATCCAGATAACCATAACAAAACCCGTCAAAATCGCGTAATACCTCGTCCATGAACCGCTGAAAAGTTTGCGCGGCATTCGCCTAAGTCCAAAAGTCATGAACGGGAATTCGAATAAGCCAAAGGGAGTTGTTATGGCTGTTTTAGGTATGTCATCTGGGTTGACAGGTATCTGGTTATACGCTTTTACCAAGTCTATAGTGGAGAACATGGTGCATCCCGACAGCTGGTAAGAAAAATCTTGAATATGGCGGATGGGGTACCTGTCAGGTATGGTGCGGGCATTAAGAGCTCTATAGTCTCCGCAAGGTCTCCATCCGTCGTCTTTCTTCTTAACCAGGTGTAGAGCTGAGGACCAAGGACTTTCTGAAGGGCGAGCGGTACCAGAAGAAATCATACCCTCAAATTCCTGCTTAGCGGCTTTAAAACGAACCGGACCCAAGCGTCGTGGTCTGCTGGTGACTGGAGGTTCAGGTGTGGTTCTGATGTGGTGCACGGTATTGTGTTTTAATGCTGCAACCATACCTGCAGGTCGAGTGACCTCTGGGAACTCACGGAGAATCTCGTGGTACTCGGTGTCTCCAGCGACTGCTTTGACAGACACGATGTTCTCAGGAATCTTCATGTTAATAGTAGACACAGTCAGGGAAGTAGTGTTATCCACAAGTCTTTTGTTTCTGCAATCCACAAAAAGATTATAAAATGTTAAAAAATCAACTCCAATTATTGGTTTTGTAACATCGGCCACAGTAAATGTCCATCCGAAGGAACGCCTTAGCCCTAAATTTAGGTCCAGGTATATGGGACCATATGTGTGTATGACGGTACCATTTGCAGCTGTCAGGTCAAAGTTAGATTTGGTACAGGGCGCCTTACAAGCTGACCGCGGGAAAACACACAGGTCTGAGCCAGTATCCACTAGGAAAAGCATTTTCGTACGGCGATCAGTGATAAAAAGGCGGCCTGTTGATGAAGGGCAGTGGTTGGCCGCTAATTCCGGCTGCCCTGACAGTTTTCCGACTCAGTAAATTTACATGGCTTAATGCATTTTCTTGCGCGTGACCCATAAGTAAAATGGTACCAGCAGTGTGGATGATTAGGTGGAGGTTGAGCTGATCGCGAGTGACTACGGGAGCGATTCCTATATCTTCGTCGTGATTGCGACCGAAGTCGCGGCGCGCGATTAGTTCTGAGGTCTGCTACCTGACTAGTCAGTTCACTTATTTGTTTTGCCATAATATTAAGTGTAGCTTCAATTGAATTTGAAGGAGATGGTAACGAATATGCAGTACTGGCTACTTGCATGTTATGCGGTGCTATTTCATAAATCTGATCAGCGAGATCAGCTACTTTTGATAGAGGCATATCCGGCTGTGAAGCTATTACTGTTTGAATAGTATGCGGCAACCGACCAGACCACAAACTTCTCATAAAATCGTCAGGCACAGATGAACCCGCGAGGCTTTGTAAGTGTCGCAGAAATTGCGACGGTTTACGATCGCCTATCTCTTCGTGCATAAGTAATTGTTGCACCTTTTTATTTTTCGACACGGAAAGACGTCTAATAAGCTCACCTTTTAATTTGTCATACTTGCCAGTTTCCGGTGGCGTGGAAATAATGTCCTTCACTTCTGCAGCATACTGGTGTTCGAGCTGGGACGTAACATAATAAAATCTTGTGGAGTCACTAGTGATGTTAGCCAACGCAAATTGAGCTTCAATTTGATTAAACCACAAGCTGGGGTCGTTTGGCCAAAATGGCGGAATTCTCACGCCAACTCGATCTACGCCGCGTGGCTCCTTAGGTATCCCATCTTCGCGTTTTTCCATCTTCTTTAGCGTCGTGTTTCAGTCGGTGGTCACCAGTTATAGTTGAAGATGATGTGTGTGTATGATGTTGTTCGGATGAGGCTTATATTAAATGAAACTCCGGATAAATTACACACCACTATAATCTATAGCAAAATTTACAGTTCTGAACATACTACACTAATTAAAGCCAAATAAGCAATCAGAAGGAAAGAAGATGAAGTACAGTATAGTATAAGAATGAAGAATGAAAGATGCGTGAAGGAAACGATAGAATTTTGAAATAAAGACAAGTACAATACAGTTTACGTAAGCGAATGAATCGGATAAAGCGACATGCGCGCGCGCTGAGAGATCGGGCTAGCACTGTCGCTAGGCGGCGGCCCGTGCGACCGGTGAACGAAGTCGCTTGGTGGGAGCGCACGGTATCATTCACTCTGCCCGTTACTCGCTATATACACGCAGCGAATTATTTAATTTTTGTCCGCGTGTATGTTGAAGTTATTTTTGAATTTTAATTTTAAATTATTTATATTATTTTTTATGCTAATTTTCATATTTCTTTTTTTATATTACTTTTTAATATTATTAGTTTTTATTATTATTTTTGTTAGTTGTAGCAGAGTGTATGCTACAACTTCAACTACGCCGCCCCGGTAAAGTCGTTCAAATAACCAAACCCAACGAGTTTTAACACTAAATTTTATTGAGTAAAATGCTTTTTCTAAATGATGAGTATGTGTGCGCTATACATATGTACGCACATACGTGCGGTGTGAAATGCACCATCATCAACGTGTACGTGTACGATGTCGTATCTCGTACATCCTGCCCACTCAAGGTAAGGATTGTCCAAAAACAATTGTCAAAATCATAAAATAGACACTCTACCGCAAATCGTGCCGTAAATATGTATGTTGTGCACATTACAAGTGAATATAAATCTAATATGAGTTAAAAATTAAGTGTTATTAAATAATTTTACATGACTTTACAAGATGATATCAATGTATCTTAAACCTAGGTTTATGATCACGTTAAATATGTTACGACACTATTACTCTTTATATATCATTCACTATCACTGTCAGCACGTAAGTCAACTTTCACGTACCGTTTTGAAAGCACAGGTGTAGTTGATATTTATTTATGAATATTAGCCAGTGATTGACCCAATACGTCACGAACTTTGGCAATGTTGCATGGCTGAAGGACATCTGTAACGGCTCTAGGGGTAGCTCGTAGTTCCATTGAGTTAAAGATGTTATTTTCTTGAAGCTCTTCTCGCATCCAAAGCTTGGCCTTGCGATATCTCATACCGAAGTAAACGACTACTGCTAGTATAATTAAGAATAATACTGTATATAACACCGAGTAATGGTGCACGTCGTGAACACTTAAAGCAGTACTAGACTCATGTTTCAAGTTGTCTATTTGGGCTCTAAGTTGTCTCCATTGGTCTGTGTGGTCTTCAGGAACATAGCTTTTATCTAATGAGGAATTAATTATCCTGTTTAAAAAAAAATTAACAAAAAATACAACCGACTTCCATGCCACATAAAAGTAAAAAATAATTTAAATAAATGTTCGTTTAGAGCATACACAGTACTTAGTACATAGTCCCGAAGTCGGCGCTCACCATATTTCGTTGGATCACGACGAAACTATGTGTCCTATATGAGCGATATATATATATACTAAGATGATATATATATATATAAAGAAAATAGGTTTTCTTTAATTATTTAGTTCTTTTTTTAAATTTGACATGTCTGTCTAATTTTAAAACTTCAGAATATATTTTATGAAGAAAGATAGATTTGGTGGAATAATAAACTTGAAATGTCGTTTCTTATTTTCAAAAGCAACACATTTGTTTATTTTCCAAAACCCTAAGATATAATCTTATAAAACGACATTTTTGTTTATTAAAATACGTAATTGAGGAAGACTATGGAACAGCTTCGTTTTGAATTTGCAATATTGCCGACGAGTGATGGAATATCAAACATTTAATGTGTAATCTCAATAACAACCAAAGATGAAAAAGTGTTTGCTATACCAGAGGAACTACAGTCTGTTGGTCTTCATAAAGAATTGATAAAGACAGCTGCGTATAATAAAGTAAAAAATAGTTTAAAAAGAAGACATCAGACACGAAAGGTCTGGATAACAATGACAGATGAACTCAGTAAAGTCTACATAGATGAAGATGGTAATTTACAATTCGGAGAGCAATACCTGGAAGAAATTGAACAAAAACAAGCATCTGGAGGATTAGGAAGAGATACTGAGATAAAGACATTGGAAAAAATATTAGAAAAATTAATTGAAAATACTCAAGACTCTAAAAAACAGAATTTAAAATACATTGCAGAAAAGTTTGTAATTGAAAAATTTACAAGCGACTACTCAAATCCAAGCCAATGGATTGATATTTTTGAAAGGGAATGTTCACGCTTTGATATTATGGAAGATGAGAAAAAAATTGAAATACTCAGACTATTCATGGATAAAAGTTGTGTTGATTGGTACAGTTCTATGATTATAAAATTCACTCTAAACTCAGACTGGACAACATGGAAAAATAAGTTTTGTGAGTCTTTTGCAAATCAAGGTTGGAACCATGTAACTTATGCTCTGTTATTTAAATACAAGCATGGCTCATTGGTGGACTATGCCATAAAAAAAGAGAAACTTATATTAGATATGAGGAGATCAATAGATACAGGTACACTTGTGGATGTTATTGCGGCAGGTTTGCCAAGGATTGTACTGGAGAAGATAAATAGAGAAGAAATAAAGGATACAGTAGATTTATTCAATGAAGTGAGAAAGCATGAATATTTGATAAATAGAAATAGAACTGAAGCCTACAGAAAATATGAAAATCAAAAGATAAACAATATAAATGAAGAACGTACTCCATGCAAAATATGCGAGAAGTTAAATAAAGGTACTCGTTACCATCCTGAGACTGCATGCTGGTTTAAGGTTAAAGATGATGATAGATACAATAGAAGACTTATAAGACATGTAAACAATTCAGTAATTGAAACAGAATTAAATGAAACAGAACAAAAAAACTAATAGTAACACCATTAATAAAAGTCAAACTACTATTAAATGATAAATTAGAAATATATGGAGTATATGATTCAGGTTCGAATGTTTCTCTCATTAATTCCAAATTACTAAAATTAAAAAAATAGAAAAAATAGTTTAAATGAAGAAAATTTACTTACTATTAATGGTGTTAAAAAGACAAATGGTTTGACAAATATAAAGATAAAAATCTTCGAAAAAAAAGAAAATGTGGATGTTTATATCATTGATGACCCAAATTTCAGATATGATTTTTTAATAGGATTAGACATAATACAGAAATACAGGCTTATACAAAATGAGGAGTTAAAAATAATACAAAAGCAATACTTACATGAAGAGACTATAAAAAAAGAAGAAGAGATAAGTAAAGAGAAAAGTGACGGTAACAAATATGATAAAAAATACGAAATAAATTTCAATGAGCATGTAAAAGAATTTGAATTAAAAGTTAATCACTTAGATGAAGAGAAAAAGGAAGAAATTAATAAATTAATACAAAACTATAAATCTGTGTTTGCCAAAGATAAGTATGATGTAGGAAGAGTTAAGGGATATGAAGCAAGAATAGATTTATTAGTGGATAAATACTGCAGTAAAAGGCCTTACCGATGCACTATAGAAGACAAAGCAGAGATTGTAGAGAGATAGCAAAATTATTAGATAATAAACTTATAGAAGAGTCATACAGTCCATTTGCAGCCCCGGTAACTTTGGCATTTAAGAAAGAAGAAAATAAAAGATCAAGACTTTGTATAGACTTCAGGGATTTAAATAAGATAATCGTGCCACAGGCTCAACCATTCCCGTTAATTGAAGACCTTATGGTAAAAACAAGAAATTGCAATTATTTTACAAGCCTAGACATAAACTCAGCTTTTTGGTCTATACCTCTAAGAGTAGAAGACAGAAAGAAGACGGGGTTTGTGACACAAGAAGGACACTTTCAATGGACTTGTCTACCATTCGGTTTGAAGACATCGCCAGCAATATTTCAGAGAATATTAAGTAATATACTTAGAAAATATAAACTTACCGATTTTACTGTGAATTACATAGATGATATCCTGATATTTTCAAAATCATTTAAAGAACACATAAATCACCCAAAACAGCTGCTAGAAGCAATTCTAACAGAAGGATTTCGATTAAAATTTACAAAATGTACATTTGCATCAGATTCACTCAAGTACCTAGGACATATTATTCAATATAATTCGATAAAACCAATGAAGGATAACTTAATTTCGATAAGGAATTTCCCAGTACCAAAAACTCAGAAGAATGTTAGACAATTTTTAGGAAAAATAATTTTTTACCACAAATACATACCAAAAAGCGCAATCATATTAGACCCACTGCATAATTTACTTAGAAAAAATCAGAAATTTATTTGGACCGAAGAATGTCAAAAATTATTTGAAACAATTAAGAACCTATTATGTTCACAACCAATACTAGAAATATTCGATCAAAATCTACCAATAATCATTTATACTGATGGATCGCTAGAGGGCGTCGGAGCAGTATTGAAACAGATACAAAAAGATGGGAAAGAAAAACCAATAGCTTACTTTTCAAAAAAAATAAATGCAGCACAAAAGAAGAAAAAAGCTATATATTTAGAATGTTTGGCCATTAAAGAAGCACTGAGATATTGGCAGTATTGGTTGATAGGTAAATCGTTTACTGTTTACTCAGACCACAAACCACTAGAAAATATGAACTTAAAAGCAAGAACAGATGAAGAGCTGGGTGATCTGACTTATTACCTTTCACAGTACGACTTTAAAATTAAATATTCCCCGGGAAAAGAAAATTTAGAAGCAGACTGTTTAAGTCGAAATCCTGTATTGGAACCAGAAGGAAATATAGAAGAACAATTAAAAATAGTGAACTTAATAACTTTGGAAGATATAATAATAGATCAGAATAAAAATGAAGAAATACAGACAAATAAAAACAAGATAATTGAAAAACATAATGTATATTACAAAAAAATAAGAAACAAAGAGAAAATAATAATAACAGAAGAATTCAGTATTAGACTTATAAAACGAATACATGAGGACCTGTGCCACATTGGAGTTGGGCAAATGCTAAAAACTATAAGCTCACTGTATGTAACAAAGAATTTAACAAAAAATGTAAAAAATGTTTGTAGAAACTGTGAAATTTGCATAAAAAACAAAACAAGGGGACAGCACAAATACGGAATGATGTCACATTTAGGTCCGGCAACAAGACCTTTTGAAATAGTATCAATAGACACAATTGGCGGTTTTGGTGGTTCGAGATCTACAAAGAAATATCTACATCTTTTGGTAGACTACTTCACTAGATATGCATTTATTATAACATCAAAGACCCAGAGTGCACATGATTTTATAAAGCTAATAAATAAAGTCACCGAAACGGAAGAGATTAGATTGCTTCTCACCGACCAGTATCCGGGAATAAATTCGAAAGAATTTAAGAAATTTCTTAGTGACAAGCAAATAACATTGATATTTACAGCAGTGAACGCACCTTTTTCAAATGGCCTAAATGAAAGGTTAAACCAAATACTAGTAAATAAGATTAGGTGCAGAATAAATGGATGTAGAGGAAAAAAAGCATGGACTACAATAGCACATGAATGTGTAGAAAAATATAATCAGACTAAGCACTCGGTAACCGGCTATGCACCATGCTATTTGTTATATGGTACAGATGTTACAATCTTACCAAATGAACTACGCCAAGAATGTACGCCAAGAGACTGGATTCGAGATAAAGAAAGAGCACTTAATAATACTGTGAAATCTCATAATTATAACAAAATACGCTATGATAAAAAAAGACAAAATAGAGAATTTAAAGTTGGAGATATGGTATATGTTGAAAATGGGAATAAACTGAATAGAAGAAAATTGGATGAACTGAGAATTGGACCATATAAATTAGTAGGGAAAAGGTCTAATACAATTTATGAAGTAGATATAGGACATAGGAAAACCAAGTCAAACCTATTTCATATTTCAAAACTAATTCCAGTACAAATAAAAAAATATGAAGAGGAGGGAACAAGTGAAGAAGAGATGGAAGAAGAATTTAATGAGTTCTGAAGAGAAATTCAGAGATGAATTTTCTTCCCCGGGAGCGGAGATATAAAGAAGGTTTTCTTTAATTATTTAGTTCTTTTTTTAAATTTGACATATCTGTCTAATTTTAAAACTTCAGAATATATTTTGTGAAGAAAGATAGATTTGGTGGAATAATAAACTTGAAATGTCGTTTCTTATTTTCAAAAGCAACACATTTGTTTATTTTCCAAAACCCTACGATATAATCTTATATATATACACGACGAATAGATAACCTCTTTCCTTTGGGAAGTCGGTTAAAAATAGAAATCTTTGGAACTGTTACAATATCACTCTGTATATTAACAAGGCTATGAAAGTTGCTATTGTGGCCGAAAATGAGTCCCTCGAGAAGTTTTATGAAAAAAGATAAGGAAACTCGTGTAAAGGAAACTCTTTGTAATGCATTTAAATTATTATTTATGTCATGTTTTTTCGTCGTTCCTAGACTAGACTACTTTTAAGACGATGAGATGTTAGTTTGGTTGTATGTAATATTCTATATTACATCTAAATTATCGTTATTGTCGTCAACTCATTATTGTCCCATTGCTGGGCACGGATATTCTCTCAGAATGAGAGAGTTTTTTTTAGGCCATAGTCCACCGCGCTGGCCAAGTGTGAATTGGTGGACAAATTATCCTAATTACATAACGATTATCTTCTAAATAGTAAAAATTAAGATTAACCGCGTCTGCACTTTGCATATGTTTACACAAAGATAGTTTGGAGGATTGAAAATAAGTACTAATAGACATTCATGATTTTTTTAAATTTTTTTCATCAATGTTCCAAATTGGCTGGAATTAATTTAATCGATTATATACTTTTAGTCACATATAGTTATTCCATCCCAAAGTTTTTTCAATTGGAAATTATGACACATTTTTACCGCAGTTAAGACCGCGAGGCACATTTAGTTATCTTACAAATCTCTAGGGAAATTTATATTATCAGAGTATCCTTACATTATCAGTCTTCATATATCAAATGTTCTTCTGTAGGTGACGTAAAAATATAAGCAAAGCAGCTGTGAGCTGCCATACTTAGGAAAAAAGGACATAGCTAAAATGGGAAAAAAAAAATATTTCTACGTACATATGACTTAGTTTATGAATTTTTAGGGGTTGTATGATGGAAGGGTTCGCTCATTTTGTGTCGTGGCGAAAGGGTCTTGAAATTATTAAAGTCCAGTTGCACGTTATACAATTTTTATTTCACACACGCACACAATAACAAACAGAAGGAGAAATGTACAGTCAATGGACAGATAGTTGAGCATACACAAAGCATATGTGGATTTAAGCAGCGACAATAATAACAACATTCGTAAAGCGGCGCGAAAGCAACGAGTGGCGCGGTGTAGCCGTGTAGTGATTTAATACCGACTGGTTTTCTGTGAACGCGGCTCACGCGCAGGCGGGCGATCGGGAAGGATCGACCGCGCTCGGACTCGTTCGGCTCCACCGTCCGCGATAACGCAACTATATACATGTGAATCTGTTTGTCCAATTTTTACACACAAAAATATTTTTTCTTATTATTTTATTTTCTTACTTTTACATTTTATATTTCTATTATTATTTCATTATTTTATATACTAATTTTTATTACAACTTTTATTTTCTTATTATTTTTTTTTTTTTCTATTTATTTTACTAATGTTTTTATTTTTACTTTTTGAAATGTTGTAAATTTAAATTAATTTGATACATCCACTACATCACCCCCCTCCAGAGACTGTCACGGGCGATAATAGTCGGGGAATCTAACCTTGCGCCCCGACCGAGTTCTTTTGATGGCATGATCCTCAGTGATAGGATCATCATTAGTAACTAATGTTTTAGGGTGTGTTTGAGTGTGTGCAGCGGTGTGATTGGTGAGTATATTTTGTGGTGCAAGTGTTCTGTGAGTTGTGTATGGTGAGCTGTAAGTGGTGTTTGGGTCACGCAGTATGTAGGCTGGTTTCAAGCGGTCTACTGATACTGTAACCTTATTACCATTGTACAATATTTTTACTACCTTTTCACCTCGTTACAACACCTCATGCGGACCGGAATATGCTGGTTTCAAAGATCCACCTGTGCTGTCATCTCTCAAAAATACGTGAGACGCTGTTGCCAAATCTTTAAAAATAAATGTAGGACGTCTGTCACTGTGACAATTAGTAGGTATTGGTTGGAGGTCCTTTATGAACCTACGTAACCGAGCCAAGTAATCTGTCACGTCAATGACGTCATCATGGATAGGATTGAAAAATTCACCTGGCAGACGGAGAGGCTCCCCATACAGGAGTTCTGCCGAGGAGGATTTGAGATCCTCCTTTATGACGCTACGAATGCCTAATAAAACAAGGGGTAGCTTGTCTACCCATGATGTATCACCATGGCACACTATTGCGGCTTTCAGCTGTCTGTGGAACCTCTCGACCAGCCCGTTACATTGCGGATGGTATGCAGTAGTTCGACGATGCTGAAAACCGATTATGTGTGACAATATTTTAAATAAGGCAGACTCAAATTGTCTCCCACGGTCGGTTATGATGTCTGTTGGACAACCATACCGTGAGATCCAACCACTGAGTAGTGCCTTTGCTACGGTTTCTGCCGTGATGTCTGTAAGGGGTATTGCCTCTGGCCAACGGGTAAATCGGTCAACGGCTGTCAGGCAATACCTATACCCTTCCGACACAGGCAATGGACCGATGATGACGATGTGCGCGACAGAAAACCGGGCTTTTGGAAGCTTAAAGCTACCAAGTGGTGCAGTAACATGCCTAGTAACTTTTGAGCGCATGCTAAACAATTGCGAACCCATTCACGACAGTCGCGCTTTATTCCTGGCCAAACAAAACGCTCCGACACCAGCTTGGCAGTTGCATTTGAACCGGGATGGCTCAAGGAATGCAAACTGTCAAAAATTTGGCGTCTCAAGTGTGACGGAACAAATGGGCGTAATGTGTCGTCTTTCTCATCACAGCATAATTCAACTTGAAGCCCAGGCAGTTTTATTGTCTTCAGGTGTAGAGAAGTGTTACCGCTTAAGAGTTCCTTCATTTCGCAGTCTGACTTCTGAGCTTGAGCTAATATCTCAAGGTCGACGGGTTGTGCTATTGCCTCAATTCGGGATAATGTATTGTTTTTGCCTGAGAGCTTTAGCAACAACATTGTTTTTGCCTGAGATATGCCTGATGTCAGTGGTAAATTGGGAAATGAAGTCGAGGTGGCGGAACTGCCTGGGTGAACAGTTCTCTTTCCGCGAGTGGTAGGCGAAAGTCAGAGGTTTATGATCAGTGTAGATCGTGAAATCCCTGGCTTCTACCATGTGGCGGAAGTGCTTCACACTTTCGTAAATGGCTAGCAGCTCTCGGTCATAAGGGGAATATTTCTGCTGAGATGGACTTAATTTCCGAGAAAAGAATGCTAGAGGTTCCCAGGAGGTCTGTCGGAGTTGCTGTAAAACGGCGTCTATAGCCTTGTCTGACGCATCAGTTACTAAGGCCAGCTTTGCGTCGCAAGCGGGGTGCGCAAGCAAAGCTGCCTCACACAGGCTATCCTTACAGGACTTAAAGGCTTCCAGTTCTTCAGCTGTCAGGTTGACTGGATGGGACCCCTTTACGGAACCTGTCAGGAGAATGTTCAACGGAGCTTGATGAGATGCTGCATTTGGGAGAAAACGACGATAAAAGTTGACCATCCCTAGGAATCTTCTCAACTCTCTTACCGTTTTTGGCACCGGAAAGTCGCGAATGGCTTCAACCTTGGTAGAAAGAGGCTTGGTTCCCTGGGCAGACATACTATAGCCAAGAAAAGCTACTTCGGGTACGCCGAAGACACACTTACCAACATTAATCACCATGCCATATTCCTGTAACCTAATGAATAACTGACGCAGGTGCTGCTGGTGGGTCTCCTCGTCTTCGGAAAAGACTAAGAAGTCATGTATGTATGCATATACAAAGTCTAAACCACGTAGCATTTCGTCCACAAAGCGTTGGAAGGTCTGGCCGGCATTCCGGAGACCGAATGTCATATATGGAAATTCGAAAAGACCAAACGGCGTAGTAATGGCGGTCTTCGGAATGTCGTCCACGCTGACAGGGATCTGATTATAGCTCTTAACCAAGTCGATTGTCGAAAATATTTTGCAACCGGATAAGCTGTGGGCAAAATCATGTATATGCCTGATAGGGTACTTATCAGGCACAGCGCGGGCATTCAGCATGCGGTAATCTCCGCACGGTCGCCAACCGTTGTCCTTTTTTGGAGCGAGGTGAAGAGGTGAAGACCAGGCAGATCCTGAGGGACGACAGGTCCCGATCTGTAACATGGCCTCAAACTCAGCCTTAGCAATTTTAAGTTTATCAGGCGCTAATCTACGGGGTGATGATGATACTGGTGGCCCTGGTGTAGTGTGAATGTGATGAACAGTGTTATGTTTGATAGTGCGATGCATACCAGATAGGTTTACTATCTCTGGGTATTCTGATAGTATGTTATGATACACCGAATTACCTAAAACAACCTTCACTGAAGATATGCCATCTGAAGGTAAAGCAGGCAAACCCGCGGTTGCAAGCGTTGTATTGGCGTCGATAAGGCGTTGTCTGGGAATATCAACAATTAAATTAAAATGTGACAAAAAATCAACACCAATTATGGCCTTTGTTACGTCGGCTATAATAAATTGCCAAGCAAAGTCACGGCGCAAGCCTAGATTCAACACTAAGTGCATAAAACCATATGTATGAATTGTTGAACCGTTTGCTGCGCACAATGTAAAATTTGTTTTCGCTCGGCTTTCTTTTACAGCGGATAGAGGAAATACACATATATCGCTACCTGTATCAATCAGAAACTGAATTTTTGTTCGTTTGTCCGTTATTAATAAGCGACCTGAGCCTGGACAGTCGCCGGCCGCCATTATCGACTGTCTGTTTTGTTTAAAGAATAATCACATGGTTTTATGCACTTACTTGCCTTCTCCCCGAATTTATAATGATACCAACAAATTGGATGTCTGCGATATTCTGAACCTGACCTAGACCTTGGACGGGACCTGGAGTGGTTACGCGATGGAGTACGTTTTCTAGAATTTCGGGTGCACTCGTCGACTTTTAGTGTCAGTTGTTCCACCATCCTCTTTAATTCGGCGATTTCACTAGATTGACCGTGGCTGGATGACGCTGCCATCACGCTGCAGGGCGTGACGATGTCCTGTATATTGTCCGCTAAGTCCGCAAGCTGCTCCAGTGACAATGATGGCTGGGAAGCTAGCAACGGCTGGATGCTGGCAGGCAGGCGCTGGCATCAAATCGTCCTAATAAAATCTTGTGGGACGGATGGTCCAGCTAGGTCCTGGAGGTGACGCAGGAACTGCGATGGCTTCCGCGCGCCTAGCTCCTCGTGGATCAGTAACTGCTTCACCTTCTTTTCTTGGGAAGCTGAGAGACGTCGTATTAATTCCGTCTTGATCTTATTATAGGGATCATGAGCTGGAGGTTTTACAATCAGATCTTTTACAGCCTTTGCATGCACCAGATCTAGGTTAATGATGACCTGGTTAAATTTTGCTGCGTCATCTTTGACGTTAAAATTTTCAAATTGTGCTTCCAGTAAGGCGAACCATATCTCTGGGTCTTCAGGTGAAAATGGTGGCACTTTCAGGTTAAATTTCGGCATTTTTGATCGGGGTGACTCGGTACCTGGCGATGGTTTCGGCAAGGTGCATGGCCGCGCTTTTTTCATCGGCCGCGTGGTAACATAGTCGCCATCTTGTGAAGGTGGAGAGTCGCTGCTGGAACTGTTGTCGCTTAAGACGGTGTGCTCCTCCGGGGTCACCAATTTAGGGGTTGTATGATGGAAGGGTTCGCTCATTTTGTGTCGTGGCGAAAGGGTCTTGAAATTATTAAAGTCCAGTTGCACGTTACACAATTTTTATTTCTATTGTGGCCGAAAATGAGTCCTTCGAGAAGTTTTATGAAAAAAGATAAGGAAACTCGTGTAAAGGAAACTCTTTGTAATGCATTTAAATTATTATTTATGTCATGTTTTTTCGTCGTTCCTAGACTAGACTACTTTTAAGACGATGAGATGTTAGTTTGGTTGTATGTAATATTCTATATTACATCTAAATTATCGTTATTGTCGTCAACTCATTATTGTCCCATTGCTGGGCACGGATATTCTCTCAGAATGAGAGAGTTTTTTTTAGGCCATAGTCCACCGCGCTGGCCAAGTGTGAATTGGTGGACAAATTATCCTAATTACATAACGATTATCTTCTAAATAGTAAAAATTAAGATTAACCGCGTCTGCACTTTGCATATGTTTACACAAAGATAGTTTGGAGGATTGAAAATAAGTACTAATAGACATTCATGATTTTTTTAAATTTTTTTCATCAATGTTCCAAATTGGCTGGAATTAATTTAATCGATTATATACTTTTAGTCACATATAGTTATTCCATCCCAAAGTTTTTTCAATTGGAAATTATGACACATTTTTACCGCAGTTAAGACCGCGAGGCACATTTAGTTATCTTACAAATCTCTAGGGAAATTTATATTATCAGAGTATCCTTACATTATCAGTCTTCATATATCAAATGTTCTTCTGTAGGTGACGTAAAAATATAAGCAAAGCAGCTGTGAGCTGCCATACTTAGGAAAAAAGGACATAGCTAAAATGGGAAAAAAAAAAATATTTCTACGTACATATGACTTAGTTTATGAATTTTTAGGGGTTGTATGATGGAAGGGTTCGCTCATTTTGTGTCGTGGCGAAAGGGTCTTGAAATTATTAAAGTCCAGTTGCACGTTATACAATTTTTATTTCACACACGCACACAATAACAAACAGAAGGAGAAATGTACAGTCAATGGACAGATAGTTGAGCATACACAAAGCATATGTGGATTTAAGCAGCGACAATAATAACAACATTCGTAAAGCGGCGCGAAAGCAACGAGTGGCGCGGTGTAGCCGTGTAGTGATTTAATACCGACTGGTTTTCTGTGAACGCGGCTCACGCGCAGGCGGGCGATCGGGAAGGATCGACCGCGCTCGGACTCGTTCGGCTCCACCGTCCGCGATAACGCAACTATATACATGTGAATCTGTTTGTCCAATTTTTACACACAAAAATATTTTTTCTTATTATTTTATTTTCTTACTTTTACATTTTATATTTCTATTATTATTTCATTATTTTATATACTAATTTTTATTACAACTTTTATTTTCTTATTATTTTTTTTTTTCTATTTATTTTACTAATGTTTTTATTTTTACTTTTTGAAATGTTGTAAATTTAAATTAATTTGATACATCCACTACATCACCCCCCTCCAGAGACTGTCACGGGCGATAATAGTCGGGGAATCTAACCTTGCGCCCCGACCGAGTTCTTTTGATGGCATGATCCTCAGTGATAGGATCATCATTAGTAACTAATGTTTTAGGGTGTGTTTGAGTGTGTGCAGCGGTGTGATTGGTGAGTATATTTTGTGGTGCAAGTGTTCTGTGAGTTGTGTATGGTGAGCTGTAAGTGGTGTTTGGGTCACGCAGTATGTAGGCTGGTTTCAAGCGGTCTACTGATACTGTAACCTTATTACCATTGTACAATATTTTTACTACCTTTTCACCTCGTTACAACACCTCATGCGGACCGGAATATGCTGGTTTCAAAGATCCACCTGTGCTGTCATCTCTCAAAAATACGTGAGACGCTGTTGCCAAATCTTTAAAAATAAATGTAGGACGTCTGTCACTGTGACAATTAGTAGGTATTGGTTGGAGGTCCTTTATGAACCTACGTAACCGAGCCAAGTAATCTGTCACGTCAATGACGTCATCATGGATAGGATTGAAAAATTCACCTGGCAGACGGAGAGGCTCCCCATACAGGAGTTCTGCCGAGGAGGATTTGAGATCCTCCTTTATGACGCTACGAATGCCTAATAAAACAAGGGGTAGCTTGTCTACCCATGATGTATCACCATGGCACACTATTGCGGCTTTCAGCTGTCTGTGGAACCTCTCGACCAGCCCGTTACATTGCGGATGGTATGCAGTAGTTCGACGATGCTGAAAACCGATTATGTGTGACAATATTTTAAATAAGGCAGACTCAAATTGTCTCCCACGGTCGGTTATGATGTCTGTTGGACAACCATACCGTGAGATCCAACCACTGAGTAGTGCCTTTGCTACGGTTTCTGCCGTGATGTCTGTAAGGGGTATTGCCTCTGGCCAACGGGTAAATCGGTCAACGGCTGTCAGGCAATACCTATACCCTTCCGACACAGGCAATGGACCGATGATGACGATGTGCGCGACAGAAAACCGGGCTTTTGGAAGCTTAAAGCTACCAAGTGGTGCAGTAACATGCCTAGTAACTTTTGAGCGCATGCTAAACAATTGCGAACCCATTCACGACAGTCGCGCTTTATTCCTGGCCAAACAAAACGCTCCGACACCAGCTTGGCAGTTGCATTTGAACCGGGATGGCTCAAGGAATGCAAACTGTCAAAAATTTGGCGTCTCAAGTGTGACGGAACAAATGGGCGTAATGTGTCGTCTTTCTCATCACAGCATAATTCAACTTGAAGCCCAGGCAGTTTTATTGTCTTCAGGTGTAGAGAAGTGTTACCGCTTAAGAGTTCCTTCATTTCGCAGTCTGACTTCTGAGCTTGAGCTAATATCTCAAGGTCGACGGGTTGTGCTATTGCCTCAATTCGGGATAATGTATTGTTTTTGCCTGAGAGCTTTAGCAACAACATTGTTTTTGCCTGAGATATGCCTGATGTCAGTGGTAAATTGGGAAATGAAGTCGAGGTGGCGGAACTGCCTGGGTGAACAGTTCTCTTTCCGCGAGTGGTAGGCGAAAGTCAGAGGTTTATGATCAGTGTAGATCGTGAAATCCCTGGCTTCTACCATGTGGCGGAAGTGCTTCACACTTTCGTAAATGGCTAGCAGCTCTCGGTCATAAGGGGAATATTTCTGCTGAGATGGACTTAATTTCCGAGAAAAGAATGCTAGAGGTTCCCAGGAGGTCTGTCGGAGTTGCTGTAAAACGGCGTCTATAGCCTTGTCTGACGCATCAGTTACTAAGGCCAGCTTTGCGTCGCAAGCGGGGTGCGCAAGCAAAGCTGCCTCACACAGGCTATCCTTACAGGACTTAAAGGCTTCCAGTTCTTCAGCTGTCAGGTTGACTGGATGGGACCCCTTTACGGAACCTGTCAGGAGAATGTTCAACGGAGCTTGATGAGATGCTGCATTTGGGAGAAAACGACGATAAAAGTTGACCATCCCTAGGAATCTTCTCAACTCTCTTACCGTTTTTGGCACCGGAAAGTCGCGAATGGCTTCAACCTTGGTAGAAAGAGGCTTGGTTCCCTGGGCAGAAATACTATAGCCAAGAAAAGCTACTTCGGGTACGCCGAAGACACACTTACCAACATTAATCACCATGCCATATTCCTGTAACCTAATGAATAACTGACGCAGGTGCTGCTGGTGGGTCTCCTCGTCTTCGGAAAAGACTAAGAAGTCATGTATGTATGCATATACAAAGTCTAAACCACGTAGCATTTCGTCCACAAAGCGTTGGAAGGTCTGGCCGGCATTCCGGAGACCGAATGTCATATATGGAAATTCGAAAAGACCAAACGGCGTAGTAATGGCGGTCTTCGGAATGTCGTCCACGCTGACAGGGATCTGATTATAGCTCTTAACCAAGTCGATTGTCGAAAATATTTTGCAACCGGATAAGCTGTGGGCAAAATCATGTATATGCCTGATAGGGTACTTATCAGGCACAGCGCGGGCATTCAGCATGCGGTAATCTCCGCACGGTCGCCAACCGTTGTCCTTTTTTGGAGCGAGGTGAAGAGGTGAAGACCAGGCAGATCCTGAGGGACGACAGGTCCCGATCTGTAACATGGCCTCAAACTCAGCCTTAGCAATTTTAAGTTTATCAGGCGCTAATCTACGGGGTGATGATGATACTGGTGGCCCTGGTGTAGTGTGAATGTGATGAACAGTGTTATGTTTGATAGTGCGATGCATACCAGATAGGTTTACTATCTCTGGGTATTCTGATAGTATGTTATGATACACCGAATTACCTAAAACAACCTTCACTGAAGATATGCCATCTGAAGGTAAAGCAGGCAAACCCGCGGTTGCAAGCGTTGTATTGGCGTCGATAAGGCGTTGTCTGGGAATATCAACAATTAAATTAAAATGTGACAAAAAATCAACACCAATTATGGCCTTTGTTACGTCGGCTATAATAAATTGCCAAGCAAAGTCACGGCGCAAGCCTAGATTCAACACTAAGTGCATAAAACCATATGTATGAATTGTTGAACCGTTTGCTGCGCACAATGTAAAATTTGTTTTCGCTCGGCTTTCTTTTACAGCGGATAGAGGAAATACACATATATCGCTACCTGTATCAATCAGAAACTGAATTTTTGTTCGTTTGTCCGTTATTAATAAGCGACCTGAGCCTGGACAGTCGCCGGCCGCCATTATCGACTGTCTGTTTTGTTTAAAGAATAATCACATGGTTTTATGCACTTACTTGCCTTCTCCCCGAATTTATAATGATACCAACAAATTGGATGTCTGCGATATTCTGAACCTGACCTAGACCTTGGACGGGACCTGGAGTGGTTACGCGATGGAGTACGTTTTCTAGAATTTCGGGTGCACTCGTCGACTTTTAGTGTCAGTTGTTCCACCATCCTCTTTAATTCGGCGATTTCACTAGATTGACCGTGGCTGGATGACGCTGCCATCACGCTGCAGGGCGTGACGATGTCCTGTATATTGTCCGCTAAGTCCGCAAGCTGCTCCAGTGACAATGATGGCTGGGAAGCTAGCAACGGCTGGATGCTGGCAGGCAGGCGCTGGCATCAAATCGTCCTAATAAAATCTTGTGGGACGGATGGTCCAGCTAGGTCCTGGAGGTGACGCAGGAACTGCGATGGCTTCCGCGCGCCTAGCTCCTCGTGGATCAGTAACTGCTTCACCTTCTTTTCTTGGGAAGCTGAGAGACGTCGTATTAATTCCGTCTTGATCTTATTATAGGGATCATGAGCTGGAGGTTTTACAATCAGATCTTTTACAGCCTTTGCATGCACCAGATCTAGGTTAATGATGACCTGGTTAAATTTTGCTGCGTCATCTTTGACGTTAAAATTTTCAAATTGTGCTTCCAGTAAGGCGAACCATATCTCTGGGTCTTCAGGTGAAAATGGTGGCACTTTCAGGTTAAATTTCGGCATTTTTGATCGGGGTGACTCGGTACCTGGCGATGGTTTCGGCAAGGTGCATGGCCGCGCTTTTTTCATCGGCCGCGTGGTAACATAGTCGCCATCTTGTGAAGGTGGAGAGTCGCTGCTGGAACTGTTGTCGCTTAAGACGGTGTGCTCCTCCGGGGTCACCAATTTAGGGGTTGTATGATGGAAGGGTTCGCTCATTTTGTGTCGTGGCGAAAGGGTCTTGAAATTATTAAAGTCCAGTTGCACGTTACACAATTTTTATTTCTATTGTGGCCGAAAATGAGTCCTTCGAGAAGTTTTATGAAAAAAGATAAGGAAACTCGTGTAAAGGAAATTCTTTGTAATGCATTTAAATTATTATTTATGTCATGTTTTTTCGTCGTTCCTAGACTAGACTACTTTTAAGACGATGAGATGTTAGTTTGGTTGTATGTAATATTCTATATTACATCTAAATTATCGTTATTGTCGTCAACTCATTATTGTCCCATTGCTGGGCACGGATATTCTCTCAGAATGAGAGAGTTTTTTTTAGGCCATAGTCCACCGCGCTGGCCAAGTGTGAATTGGTGGACAAATTATCCTAATTACATAACGATTATCTTCTAAATAGTAAAAATTAAGATTAACCGCGTCTGCACTTTGCATATGTTTACACAAAGATAGTTTGGAGGATTGAAAATAAGTACTAATAGACATTCATGATTTTTTTAAATTTTTTTCATCAATGTTCCAAATTGGCTGGAATTAATTTAATCGATTATATACTTTTAGTCACATATAGTTATTCCATCCCAAAGTTTTTTCAATTGGAAATTATGACACATTTTTACCGCAGTTAAGACCGCGAGGCACATTTAGTTATCTTACAAATCTCTAGGGAAATTTATATTATCAGAGTATCCTTACATTATCAGTCTTCATATATCAAATGTTCTTCTGTAGGTGACGTAAAAATATAAGCAAAGCAGCTGTGAGCTGCCATACTTAGGAAAAAAGGACATAGCTAAAATGGGAAAAAAAAAAATATTTCTACGTACATATGACTTAGTTTATGAATTTTTAGGGGTTGTATGATGGAAGGGTTCGCTCATTTTGTGTCGTGGCGAAAGGGTCTTGAAATTATTAAAGTCCAGTTGCACGTTATACAATTTTTATTTCACACACGCACACAATAACAAACAGAAGGAGAAATGTACAGTCAATGGACAGATAGTTGAGCATACACAAAGCATATGTGGATTTAAGCAGCGACAATAATAACAACATTCGTAAAGCGGCGCGAAAGCAACGAGTGGCGCGGTGTAGCCGTGTAGTGATTTAATACCGACTGGTTTTCTGTGAACGCGGCTCACGCGCAGGCGGGCGATCGGGAAGGATCGACCGCGCTCGGACTCGTTCGGCTCCACCGTCCGCGATAACGCAACTATATACATGTGAATCTGTTTGTCCAATTTTTACACACAAAAATATTTTTTCTTATTATTTTATTTTCTTACTTTTACATTTTATATTTCTATTATTATTTCATTATTTTATATACTAATTTTTATTACAACTTTTATTTTCTTATTATTTTTTTTTTTCTATTTATTTTACTAATGTTTTTATTTTTACTTTTTGAAATGTTGTAAATTTAAATTAATTTGATACATCCACTACATCACCCCCCTCCAGAGACTGTCACGGGCGATAATAGTCGGGGAATCTAACCTTGCGCCCCGACCGAGTTCTTTTGATGGCATGATCCTCAGTGATAGGATCATCATTAGTAACTAATGTTTTAGGGTGTGTTTGAGTGTGTGCAGCGGTGTGATTGGTGAGTATATTTTGTGGTGCAAGTGTTCTGTGAGTTGTGTATGGTGAGCTGTAAGTGGTGTTTGGGTCACGCAGTATGTAGGCTGGTTTCAAGCGGTCTACTGATACTGTAACCTTATTACCATTGTACAATATTTTTACTACCTTTTCACCTCGTTACAACACCTCATGCGGACCGGAATATGCTGGTTTCAAAGATCCACCTGTGCTGTCATCTCTCAAAAATACGTGAGACGCTGTTGCCAAATCTTTAAAAATAAATGTAGGACGTCTGTCACTGTGACAATTAGTAGGTATTGGTTGGAGGTCCTTTATGAACCTACGTAACCGAGCCAAGTAATCTGTCACGTCAATGACGTCATCATGGATAGGATTGAAAAATTCACCTGGCAGACGGAGAGGCTCCCCATACAGGAGTTCTGCCGAGGAGGATTTGAGATCCTCCTTTATGACGCTACGAATGCCTAATAAAACAAGGGGTAGCTTGTCTACCCATGATGTATCACCATGGCACACTATTGCGGCTTTCAGCTGTCTGTGGAACCTCTCGACCAGCCCGTTACATTGCGGATGGTATGCAGTAGTTCGACGATGCTGAAAACCGATTATGTGTGACAATATTTTAAATAAGGCAGACTCAAATTGTCTCCCACGGTCGGTTATGATGTCTGTTGGACAACCATACCGTGAGATCCAACCACTGAGTAGTGCCTTTGCTACGGTTTCTGCCGTGATGTCTGTAAGGGGTATTGCCTCTGGCCAACGGGTAAATCGGTCAACGGCTGTCAGGCAATACCTATACCCTTCCGACACAGGCAATGGACCGATGATGACGATGTGCGCGACAGAAAACCGGGCTTTTGGAAGCTTAAAGCTACCAAGTGGTGCAGTAACATGCCTAGTAACTTTTGAGCGCATGCTAAACAATTGCGAACCCATTCACGACAGTCGCGCTTTATTCCTGGCCAAACAAAACGCTCCGACACCAGCTTGGCAGTTGCATTTGAACCGGGATGGCTCAAGGAATGCAAACTGTCAAAAATTTGGCGTCTCAAGTGTGACGGAACAAATGGGCGTAATGTGTCGTCTTTCTCATCACAGCATAATTCAACTTGAAGCCCAGGCAGTTTTATTGTCTTCAGGTGTAGAGAAGTGTTACCGCTTAAGAGTTCCTTCATTTCGCAGTCTGACTTCTGAGCTTGAGCTAATATCTCAAGGTCGACGGGTTGTGCTATTGCCTCAATTCGGGATAATGTATTGTTTTTGCCTGAGAGCTTTAGCAACAACATTGTTTTTGCCTGAGATATGCCTGATGTCAGTGGTAAATTGGGAAATGAAGTCGAGGTGGCGGAACTGCCTGGGTGAACAGTTCTCTTTCCGCGAGTGGTAGGCGAAAGTCAGAGGTTTATGATCAGTGTAGATCGTGAAATCCCTGGCTTCTACCATGTGGCGGAAGTGCTTCACACTTTCGTAAATGGCTAGCAGCTCTCGGTCATAAGGGGAATATTTCTGCTGAGATGGACTTAATTTCCGAGAAAAGAATGCTAGAGGTTCCCAGGAGGTCTGTCGGAGTTGCTGTAAAACGGCGTCTATAGCCTTGTCTGACGCATCAGTTACTAAGGCCAGCTTTGCGTCGCAAGCGGGGTGCGCAAGCAAAGCTGCCTCACACAGGCTATCCTTACAGGACTTAAAGGCTTCCAGTTCTTCAGCTGTCAGGTTGACTGGATGGGACCCCTTTACGGAACCTGTCAGGAGAATGTTCAACGGAGCTTGATGAGATGCTGCATTTGGGAGAAAACGACGATAAAAGTTGACCATCCCTAGGAATCTTCTCAACTCTCTTACCGTTTTTGGCACCGGAAAGTCGCGAATGGCTTCAACCTTGGTAGAAAGAGGCTTGGTTCCCTGGGCAGAAATACTATAGCCAAGAAAAGCTACTTCGGGTACGCCGAAGACACACTTACCAACATTAATCACCATGCCATATTCCTGTAACCTAATGAATAACTGACGCAGGTGCTGCTGGTGGGTCTCCTCGTCTTCGGAAAAGACTAAGAAGTCATGTATGTATGCATATACAAAGTCTAAACCACGTAGCATTTCGTCCACAAAGCGTTGGAAGGTCTGGCCGGCATTCCGGAGACCGAATGTCATATATGGAAATTCGAAAAGACCAAACGGCGTAGTAATGGCGGTCTTCGGAATGTCGTCCACGCTGACAGGGATCTGATTATAGCTCTTAACCAAGTCGATTGTCGAAAATATTTTGCAACCGGATAAGCTGTGGGCAAAATCATGTATATGCCTGATAGGGTACTTATCAGGCACAGCGCGGGCATTCAGCATGCGGTAATCTCCGCACGGTCGCCAACCGTTGTCCTTTTTTGGAGCGAGGTGAAGAGGTGAAGACCAGGCAGATCCTGAGGGACGACAGGTCCCGATCTGTAACATGGCCTCAAACTCAGCCTTAGCAATTTTAAGTTTATCAGGCGCTAATCTACGGGGTGATGATGATACTGGTGGCCCTGGTGTAGTGTGAATGTGATGAACAGTGTTATGTTTGATAGTGCGATGCATACCAGATAGGTTTACTATCTCTGGGTATTCTGATAGTATGTTATGATACACCGAATTACCTAAAACAACCTTCACTGAAGATATGCCATCTGAAGGTAAAGCAGGCAAACCCGCGGTTGCAAGCGTTGTATTGGCGTCGATAAGGCGTTGTCTGGGAATATCAACAATTAAATTAAAATGTGACAAAAAATCAACACCAATTATGGCCTTTGTTACGTCGGCTATAATAAATTGCCAAGCAAAGTCACGGCGCAAGCCTAGATTCAACACTAAGTGCATAAAACCATATGTATGAATTGTTGAACCGTTTGCTGCGCACAATGTAAAATTTGTTTTCGCTCGGCTTTCTTTTACAGCGGATAGAGGAAATACACATATATCGCTACCTGTATCAATCAGAAACTGAATTTTTGTTCGTTTGTCCGTTATTAATAAGCGACCTGAGCCTGGACAGTCGCCGGCCGCCATTATCGACTGTCTGTTTTGTTTAAAGAATAATCACATGGTTTTATGCACTTACTTGCCTTCTCCCCGAATTTATAATGATACCAACAAATTGGATGTCTGCGATATTCTGAACCTGACCTAGACCTTGGACGGGACCTGGAGTGGTTACGCGATGGAGTACGTTTTCTAGAATTTCGGGTGCACTCGTCGACTTTTAGTGTCAGTTGTTCCACCATCCTCTTTAATTCGGCGATTTCACTAGATTGACCGTGGCTGGATGACGCTGCCATCACGCTGCAGGGCGTGACGATGTCCTGTATATTGTCCGCTAAGTCCGCAAGCTGCTCCAGTGACAATGATGGCTGGGAAGCTAGCAACGGCTGGATGCTGGCAGGCAGGCGCTGGCATCAAATCGTCCTAATAAAATCTTGTGGGACGGATGGTCCAGCTAGGTCCTGGAGGTGACGCAGGAACTGCGATGGCTTCCGCGCGCCTAGCTCCTCGTGGATCAGTAACTGCTTCACCTTCTTTTCTTGGGAAGCTGAGAGACGTCGTATTAATTCCGTCTTGATCTTATTATAGGGATCATGAGCTGGAGGTTTTACAATCAGATCTTTTACAGCCTTTGCATGCACCAGATCTAGGTTAATGATGACCTGGTTAAATTTTGCTGCGTCATCTTTGACGTTAAAATTTTCAAATTGTGCTTCCAGTAAGGCGAACCATATCTCTGGGTCTTCAGGTGAAAATGGTGGCACTTTCAGGTTAAATTTCGGCATTTTTGATCGGGGTGACTCGGTACCTGGCGATGGTTTCGGCAAGGTGCATGGCCGCGCTTTTTTCATCGGCCGCGTGGTAACATAGTCGCCATCTTGTGAAGGTGGAGAGTCGCTGCTGGAACTGTTGTCGCTTAAGACGGTGTGCTCCTCCGGGGTCACCAATTTAGGGGTTGTATGATGGAAGGGTTCGCTCATTTTGTGTCGTGGCGAAAGGGTCTTGAAATTATTAAAGTCCAGTTGCACGTTACACAATTTTTATTTCTATTGTGGCCGAAAATGAGTCCTTCGAGAAGTTTTATGAAAAAAGATAAGGAAACTCGTGTAAAGGAAATTCTTTGTAATGCATTTAAATTATTATTTATGTCATGTTTTTTCGTCGTTCCTAGACTAGACTACTTTTAAGACGATGAGATGTTAGTTTGGTTGTATGTAATATTCTATATTACATCTAAATTATCGTTATTGTCGTCAACTCATTATTGTCCCATTGCTGGGCACGGATATTCTCTCAGAATGAGAGAGTTTTTTTTAGGCCATAGTCCACCGCGCTGGCCAAGTGTGAATTGGTGGACAAATTATCCTAATTACATAACGATTATCTTCTAAATAGTAAAAATTAAGATTAACCGCGTCTGCACTTTGCATATGTTTACACAAAGATAGTTTGGAGGATTGAAAATAAGTACTAATAGACATTCATGATTTTTTTAAATTTTTTTCATCAATGTTCCAAATTGGCTGGAATTAATTTAATCGATTATATACTTTTAGTCACATATAGTTATTCCATCCCAAAGTTTTTTCAATTGGAAATTATGACACATTTTTACCGCAGTTAAGACCGCGAGGCACATTTAGTTATCTTACAAATCTCTAGGGAAATTTATATTATCAGAGTATCCTTACATTATCAGTCTTCATATATCAAATGTTCTTCTGTAGGTGACGTAAAAATATAAGCAAAGCAGCTGTGAGCTGCCATACTTAGGAAAAAAGGACATAGCTAAAATGGGAAAAAAAAAAATATTTCTACGTACATATGACTTAGTTTATGAATTTTTAGGGGTTGTATGATGGAAGGGTTCGCTCATTTTGTGTCGTGGCGAAAGGGTCTTGAAATTATTAAAGTCCAGTTGCACGTTATACAATTTTTATTTCACACACGCACACAATAACAAACAGAAGGAGAAATGTACAGTCAATGGACAGATAGTTGAGCATACACAAAGCATATGTGGATTTAAGCAGCGACAATAATAACAACATTCGTAAAGCGGCGCGAAAGCAACGAGTGGCGCGGTGTAGCCGTGTAGTGATTTAATACCGACTGGTTTTCTGTGAACGCGGCTCACGCGCAGGCGGGCGATCGGGAAGGATCGACCGCGCTCGGACTCGTTCGGCTCCACCGTCCGCGATAACGCAACTATATACATGTGAATCTGTTTGTCCAATTTTTACACACAAAAATATTTTTTCTTATTATTTTATTTTCTTACTTTTACATTTTATATTTCTATTATTATTTCATTATTTTATATACTAATTTTTATTACAACTTTTATTTTCTTATTATTTTTTTTTTTCTATTTATTTTACTAATGTTTTTATTTTTACTTTTTGAAATGTTGTAAATTTAAATTAATTTGATACATCCACTACATCACCCCCCTCCAGAGACTGTCACGGGCGATAATAGTCGGGGAATCTAACCTTGCGCCCCGACCGAGTTCTTTTGATGGCATGATCCTCAGTGATAGGATCATCATTAGTAACTAATGTTTTAGGGTGTGTTTGAGTGTGTGCAGCGGTGTGATTGGTGAGTATATTTTGTGGTGCAAGTGTTCTGTGAGTTGTGTATGGTGAGCTGTAAGTGGTGTTTGGGTCACGCAGTATGTAGGCTGGTTTCAAGCGGTCTACTGATACTGTAACCTTATTACCATTGTACAATATTTTTACTACCTTTTCACCTCGTTACAACACCTCATGCGGACCGGAATATGCTGGTTTCAAAGATCCACCTGTGCTGTCATCTCTCAAAAATACGTGAGACGCTGTTGCCAAATCTTTAAAAATAAATGTAGGACGTCTGTCACTGTGACAATTAGTAGGTATTGGTTGGAGGTCCTTTATGAACCTACGTAACCGAGCCAAGTAATCTGTCACGTCAATGACGTCATCATGGATAGGATTGAAAAATTCACCTGGCAGACGGAGAGGCTCCCCATACAGGAGTTCTGCCGAGGAGGATTTGAGATCCTCCTTTATGACGCTACGAATGCCTAATAAAACAAGGGGTAGCTTGTCTACCCATGATGTATCACCATGGCACACTATTGCGGCTTTCAGCTGTCTGTGGAACCTCTCGACCAGCCCGTTACATTGCGGATGGTATGCAGTAGTTCGACGATGCTGAAAACCGATTATGTGTGACAATATTTTAAATAAGGCAGACTCAAATTGTCTCCCACGGTCGGTTATGATGTCTGTTGGACAACCATACCGTGAGATCCAACCACTGAGTAGTGCCTTTGCTACGGTTTCTGCCGTGATGTCTGTAAGGGGTATTGCCTCTGGCCAACGGGTAAATCGGTCAACGGCTGTCAGGCAATACCTATACCCTTCCGACACAGGCAATGGACCGATGATGACGATGTGCGCGACAGAAAACCGGGCTTTTGGAAGCTTAAAGCTACCAAGTGGTGCAGTAACATGCCTAGTAACTTTTGAGCGCATGCTAAACAATTGCGAACCCATTCACGACAGTCGCGCTTTATTCCTGGCCAAACAAAACGCTCCGACACCAGCTTGGCAGTTGCATTTGAACCGGGATGGCTCAAGGAATGCAAACTGTCAAAAATTTGGCGTCTCAAGTGTGACGGAACAAATGGGCGTAATGTGTCGTCTTTCTCATCACAGCATAATTCAACTTGAAGCCCAGGCAGTTTTATTGTCTTCAGGTGTAGAGAAGTGTTACCGCTTAAGAGTTCCTTCATTTCGCAGTCTGACTTCTGAGCTTGAGCTAATATCTCAAGGTCGACGGGTTGTGCTATTGCCTCAATTCGGGATAATGTATTGTTTTTGCCTGAGAGCTTTAGCAACAACATTGTTTTTGCCTGAGATATGCCTGATGTCAGTGGTAAATTGGGAAATGAAGTCGAGGTGGCGGAACTGCCTGGGTGAACAGTTCTCTTTCCGCGAGTGGTAGGCGAAAGTCAGAGGTTTATGATCAGTGTAGATCGTGAAATCCCTGGCTTCTACCATGTGGCGGAAGTGCTTCACACTTTCGTAAATGGCTAGCAGCTCTCGGTCATAAGGGGAATATTTCTGCTGAGATGGACTTAATTTCCGAGAAAAGAATGCTAGAGGTTCCCAGGAGGTCTGTCGGAGTTGCTGTAAAACGGCGTCTATAGCCTTGTCTGACGCATCAGTTACTAAGGCCAGCTTTGCGTCGCAAGCGGGGTGCGCAAGCAAAGCTGCCTCACACAGGCTATCCTTACAGGACTTAAAGGCTTCCAGTTCTTCAGCTGTCAGGTTGACTGGATGGGACCCCTTTACGGAACCTGTCAGGAGAATGTTCAACGGAGCTTGATGAGATGCTGCATTTGGGAGAAAACGACGATAAAAGTTGACCATCCCTAGGAATCTTCTCAACTCTCTTACCGTTTTTGGCACCGGAAAGTCGCGAATGGCTTCAACCTTGGTAGAAAGAGGCTTGGTTCCCTGGGCAGAAATACTATAGCCAAGAAAAGCTACTTCGGGTACGCCGAAGACACACTTACCAACATTAATCACCATGCCATATTCCTGTAACCTAATGAATAACTGACGCAGGTGCTGCTGGTGGGTCTCCTCGTCTTCGGAAAAGACTAAGAAGTCATGTATGTATGCATATACAAAGTCTAAACCACGTAGCATTTCGTCCACAAAGCGTTGGAAGGTCTGGCCGGCATTCCGGAGACCGAATGTCATATATGGAAATTCGAAAAGACCAAACGGCGTAGTAATGGCGGTCTTCGGAATGTCGTCCACGCTGACAGGGATCTGATTATAGCTCTTAACCAAGTCGATTGTCGAAAATATTTTGCAACCGGATAAGCTGTGGGCAAAATCATGTATATGCCTGATAGGGTACTTATCAGGCACAGCGCGGGCATTCAGCATGCGGTAATCTCCGCACGGTCGCCAACCGTTGTCCTTTTTTGGAGCGAGGTGAAGAGGTGAAGACCAGGCAGATCCTGAGGGACGACAGGTCCCGATCTGTAACATGGCCTCAAACTCAGCCTTAGCAATTTTAAGTTTATCAGGCGCTAATCTACGGGGTGATGATGATACTGGTGGCCCTGGTGTAGTGTGAATGTGATGAACAGTGTTATGTTTGATAGTGCGATGCATACCAGATAGGTTTACTATCTCTGGGTATTCTGATAGTATGTTATGATACACCGAATTACCTAAAACAACCTTCACTGAAGATATGCCATCTGAAGGTAAAGCAGGCAAACCCGCGGTTGCAAGCGTTGTATTGGCGTCGATAAGGCGTTGTCTGGGAATATCAACAATTAAATTAAAATGTGACAAAAAATCAACACCAATTATGGCCTTTGTTACGTCGGCTATAATAAATTGCCAAGCAAAGTCACGGCGCAAGCCTAGATTCAACACTAAGTGCATAAAACCATATGTATGAATTGTTGAACCGTTTGCTGCGCACAATGTAAAATTTGTTTTCGCTCGGCTTTCTTTTACAGCGGATAGAGGAAATACACATATATCGCTACCTGTATCAATCAGAAACTGAATTTTTGTTCGTTTGTCCGTTATTAATAAGCGACCTGAGCCTGGACAGTCGCCGGCCGCCATTATCGACTGTCTGTTTTGTTTAAAGAATAATCACATGGTTTTATGCACTTACTTGCCTTCTCCCCGAATTTATAATGATACCAACAAATTGGATGTCTGCGATATTCTGAACCTGACCTAGACCTTGGACGGGACCTGGAGTGGTTACGCGATGGAGTACGTTTTCTAGAATTTCGGGTGCACTCGTCGACTTTTAGTGTCAGTTGTTCCACCATCCTCTTTAATTCGGCGATTTCACTAGATTGACCGTGGCTGGATGACGCTGCCATCACGCTGCAGGGCGTGACGATGTCCTGTATATTGTCCGCTAAGTCCGCAAGCTGCTCCAGTGACAATGATGGCTGGGAAGCTAGCAACGGCTGGATGCTGGCAGGCAGGCGCTGGCATCAAATCGTCCTAATAAAATCTTGTGGGACGGATGGTCCAGCTAGGTCCTGGAGGTGACGCAGGAACTGCGATGGCTTCCGCGCGCCTAGCTCCTCGTGGATCAGTAACTGCTTCACCTTCTTTTCTTGGGAAGCTGAGAGACGTCGTATTAATTCCGTCTTGATCTTATTATAGGGATCATGAGCTGGAGGTTTTACAATCAGATCTTTTACAGCCTTTGCATGCACCAGATCTAGGTTAATGATGACCTGGTTAAATTTTGCTGCGTCATCTTTGACGTTAAAATTTTCAAATTGTGCTTCCAGTAAGGCGAACCATATCTCTGGGTCTTCAGGTGAAAATGGTGGCACTTTCAGGTTAAATTTCGGCATTTTTGATCGGGGTGACTCGGTACCTGGCGATGGTTTCGGCAAGGTGCATGGCCGCGCTTTTTTCATCGGCCGCGTGGTAACATAGTCGCCATCTTGTGAAGGTGGAGAGTCGCTGCTGGAACTGTTGTCGCTTAAGACGGTGTGCTCCTCCGGGGTCACCAATTTAGGGGTTGTATGATGGAAGGGTTCGCTCATTTTGTGTCGTGGCGAAAGGGTCTTGAAATTATTAAAGTCCAGTTGCACGTTACACAATTTTTATTTCTATTGTGGCCGAAAATGAGTCCTTCGAGAAGTTTTATGAAAAAAGATAAGGAAACTCGTGTAAAGGAAATTCTTTGTAATGCATTTAAATTATTATTTATGTCATGTTTTTTCGTCGTTCCTAGACTAGACTACTTTTAAGACGATGAGATGTTAGTTTGGTTGTATGTAATATTCTATATTACATCTAAATTATCGTTATTGTCGTCAACTCATTATTGTCCCATTGCTGGGCACGGATATTCTCTCAGAATGAGAGAGTTTTTTTTAGGCCATAGTCCACCGCGCTGGCCAAGTGTGAATTGGTGGACAAATTATCCTAATTACATAACGATTATCTTCTAAATAGTAAAAATTAAGATTAACCGCGTCTGCACTTTGCATATGTTTACACAAAGATAGTTTGGAGGATTGAAAATAAGTACTAATAGACATTCATGATTTTTTTAAATTTTTTTCATCAATGTTCCAAATTGGCTGGAATTAATTTAATCGATTATATACTTTTAGTCACATATAGTTATTCCATCCCAAAGTTTTTTCAATTGGAAATTATGACACATTTTTACCGCAGTTAAGACCGCGAGGCACATTTAGTTATCTTACAAATCTCTAGGGAAATTTATATTATCAGAGTATCCTTACATTATCAGTCTTCATATATCAAATGTTCTTCTGTAGGTGACGTAAAAATATAAGCAAAGCAGCTGTGAGCTGCCATACTTAGGAAAAAAGGACATAGCTAAAATGGGAAAAAAAAAAATATTTCTACGTACATATGACTTAGTTTATGAATTTTTAGGGGTTGTATGATGGAAGGGTTCGCTCATTTTGTGTCGTGGCGAAAGGGTCTTGAAATTATTAAAGTCCAGTTGCACGTTATACAATTTTTATTTCACACACGCACACAATAACAAACAGAAGGAGAAATGTACAGTCAATGGACAGATAGTTGAGCATACACAAAGCATATGTGGATTTAAGCAGCGACAATAATAACAACATTCGTAAAGCGGCGCGAAAGCAACGAGTGGCGCGGTGTAGCCGTGTAGTGATTTAATACCGACTGGTTTTCTGTGAACGCGGCTCACGCGCAGGCGGGCGATCGGGAAGGATCGACCGCGCTCGGACTCGTTCGGCTCCACCGTCCGCGATAACGCAACTATATACATGTGAATCTGTTTGTCCAATTTTTACACACAAAAATATTTTTTCTTATTATTTTATTTTCTTACTTTTACATTTTATATTTCTATTATTATTTCATTATTTTATATACTAATTTTTATTACAACTTTTATTTTCTTATTATTTTTTTTTTTCTATTTATTTTACTAATGTTTTTATTTTTACTTTTTGAAATGTTGTAAATTTAAATTAATTTGATACATCCACTACATCACCCCCCTCCAGAGACTGTCACGGGCGATAATAGTCGGGGAATCTAACCTTGCGCCCCGACCGAGTTCTTTTGATGGCATGATCCTCAGTGATAGGATCATCATTAGTAACTAATGTTTTAGGGTGTGTTTGAGTGTGTGCAGCGGTGTGATTGGTGAGTATATTTTGTGGTGCAAGTGTTCTGTGAGTTGTGTATGGTGAGCTGTAAGTGGTGTTTGGGTCACGCAGTATGTAGGCTGGTTTCAAGCGGTCTACTGATACTGTAACCTTATTACCATTGTACAATATTTTTACTACCTTTTCACCTCGTTACAACACCTCATGCGGACCGGAATATGCTGGTTTCAAAGATCCACCTGTGCTGTCATCTCTCAAAAATACGTGAGACGCTGTTGCCAAATCTTTAAAAATAAATGTAGGACGTCTGTCACTGTGACAATTAGTAGGTATTGGTTGGAGGTCCTTTATGAACCTACGTAACCGAGCCAAGTAATCTGTCACGTCAATGACGTCATCATGGATAGGATTGAAAAATTCACCTGGCAGACGGAGAGGCTCCCCATACAGGAGTTCTGCCGAGGAGGATTTGAGATCCTCCTTTATGACGCTACGAATGCCTAATAAAACAAGGGGTAGCTTGTCTACCCATGATGTATCACCATGGCACACTATTGCGGCTTTCAGCTGTCTGTGGAACCTCTCGACCAGCCCGTTACATTGCGGATGGTATGCAGTAGTTCGACGATGCTGAAAACCGATTATGTGTGACAATATTTTAAATAAGGCAGACTCAAATTGTCTCCCACGGTCGGTTATGATGTCTGTTGGACAACCATACCGTGAGATCCAACCACTGAGTAGTGCCTTTGCTACGGTTTCTGCCGTGATGTCTGTAAGGGGTATTGCCTCTGGCCAACGGGTAAATCGGTCAACGGCTGTCAGGCAATACCTATACCCTTCCGACACAGGCAATGGACCGATGATGACGATGTGCGCGACAGAAAACCGGGCTTTTGGAAGCTTAAAGCTACCAAGTGGTGCAGTAACATGCCTAGTAACTTTTGAGCGCATGCTAAACAATTGCGAACCCATTCACGACAGTCGCGCTTTATTCCTGGCCAAACAAAACGCTCCGACACCAGCTTGGCAGTTGCATTTGAACCGGGATGGCTCAAGGAATGCAAACTGTCAAAAATTTGGCGTCTCAAGTGTGACGGAACAAATGGGCGTAATGTGTCGTCTTTCTCATCACAGCATAATTCAACTTGAAGCCCAGGCAGTTTTATTGTCTTCAGGTGTAGAGAAGTGTTACCGCTTAAGAGTTCCTTCATTTCGCAGTCTGACTTCTGAGCTTGAGCTAATATCTCAAGGTCGACGGGTTGTGCTATTGCCTCAATTCGGGATAATGTATTGTTTTTGCCTGAGAGCTTTAGCAACAACATTGTTTTTGCCTGAGATATGCCTGATGTCAGTGGTAAATTGGGAAATGAAGTCGAGGTGGCGGAACTGCCTGGGTGAACAGTTCTCTTTCCGCGAGTGGTAGGCGAAAGTCAGAGGTTTATGATCAGTGTAGATCGTGAAATCCCTGGCTTCTACCATGTGGCGGAAGTGCTTCACACTTTCGTAAATGGCTAGCAGCTCTCGGTCATAAGGGGAATATTTCTGCTGAGATGGACTTAATTTCCGAGAAAAGAATGCTAGAGGTTCCCAGGAGGTCTGTCGGAGTTGCTGTAAAACGGCGTCTATAGCCTTGTCTGACGCATCAGTTACTAAGGCCAGCTTTGCGTCGCAAGCGGGGTGCGCAAGCAAAGCTGCCTCACACAGGCTATCCTTACAGGACTTAAAGGCTTCCAGTTCTTCAGCTGTCAGGTTGACTGGATGGGACCCCTTTACGGAACCTGTCAGGAGAATGTTCAACGGAGCTTGATGAGATGCTGCATTTGGGAGAAAACGACGATAAAAGTTGACCATCCCTAGGAATCTTCTCAACTCTCTTACCGTTTTTGGCACCGGAAAGTCGCGAATGGCTTCAACCTTGGTAGAAAGAGGCTTGGTTCCCTGGGCAGAAATACTATAGCCAAGAAAAGCTACTTCGGGTACGCCGAAGACACACTTACCAACATTAATCACCATGCCATATTCCTGTAACCTAATGAATAACTGACGCAGGTGCTGCTGGTGGGTCTCCTCGTCTTCGGAAAAGACTAAGAAGTCATGTATGTATGCATATACAAAGTCTAAACCACGTAGCATTTCGTCCACAAAGCGTTGGAAGGTCTGGCCGGCATTCCGGAGACCGAATGTCATATATGGAAATTCGAAAAGACCAAACGGCGTAGTAATGGCGGTCTTCGGAATGTCGTCCACGCTGACAGGGATCTGATTATAGCTCTTAACCAAGTCGATTGTCGAAAATATTTTGCAACCGGATAAGCTGTGGGCAAAATCATGTATATGCCTGATAGGGTACTTATCAGGCACAGCGCGGGCATTCAGCATGCGGTAATCTCCGCACGGTCGCCAACCGTTGTCCTTTTTTGGAGCGAGGTGAAGAGGTGAAGACCAGGCAGATCCTGAGGGACGACAGGTCCCGATCTGTAACATGGCCTCAAACTCAGCCTTAGCAATTTTAAGTTTATCAGGCGCTAATCTACGGGGTGATGATGATACTGGTGGCCCTGGTGTAGTGTGAATGTGATGAACAGTGTTATGTTTGATAGTGCGATGCATACCAGATAGGTTTACTATCTCTGGGTATTCTGATAGTATGTTATGATACACCGAATTACCTAAAACAACCTTCACTGAAGATATGCCATCTGAAGGTAAAGCAGGCAAACCCGCGGTTGCAAGCGTTGTATTGGCGTCGATAAGGCGTTGTCTGGGAATATCAACAATTAAATTAAAATGTGACAAAAAATCAACACCAATTATGGCCTTTGTTACGTCGGCTATAATAAATTGCCAAGCAAAGTCACGGCGCAAGCCTAGATTCAACACTAAGTGCATAAAACCATATGTATGAATTGTTGAACCGTTTGCTGCGCACAATGTAAAATTTGTTTTCGCTCGGCTTTCTTTTACAGCGGATAGAGGAAATACACATATATCGCTACCTGTATCAATCAGAAACTGAATTTTTGTTCGTTTGTCCGTTATTAATAAGCGACCTGAGCCTGGACAGTCGCCGGCCGCCATTATCGACTGTCTGTTTTGTTTAAAGAATAATCACATGGTTTTATGCACTTACTTGCCTTCTCCCCGAATTTATAATGATACCAACAAATTGGATGTCTGCGATATTCTGAACCTGACCTAGACCTTGGACGGGACCTGGAGTGGTTACGCGATGGAGTACGTTTTCTAGAATTTCGGGTGCACTCGTCGACTTTTAGTGTCAGTTGTTCCACCATCCTCTTTAATTCGGCGATTTCACTAGATTGACCGTGGCTGGATGACGCTGCCATCACGCTGCAGGGCGTGACGATGTCCTGTATATTGTCCGCTAAGTCCGCAAGCTGCTCCAGTGACAATGATGGCTGGGAAGCTAGCAACGGCTGGATGCTGGCAGGCAGGCGCTGGCATCAAATCGTCCTAATAAAATCTTGTGGGACGGATGGTCCAGCTAGGTCCTGGAGGTGACGCAGGAACTGCGATGGCTTCCGCGCGCCTAGCTCCTCGTGGATCAGTAACTGCTTCACCTTCTTTTCTTGGGAAGCTGAGAGACGTCGTATTAATTCCGTCTTGATCTTATTATAGGGATCATGAGCTGGAGGTTTTACAATCAGATCTTTTACAGCCTTTGCATGCACCAGATCTAGGTTAATGATGACCTGGTTAAATTTTGCTGCGTCATCTTTGACGTTAAAATTTTCAAATTGTGCTTCCAGTAAGGCGAACCATATCTCTGGGTCTTCAGGTGAAAATGGTGGCACTTTCAGGTTAAATTTCGGCATTTTTGATCGGGGTGACTCGGTACCTGGCGATGGTTTCGGCAAGGTGCATGGCCGCGCTTTTTTCATCGGCCGCGTGGTAACATAGTCGCCATCTTGTGAAGGTGGAGAGTCGCTGCTGGAACTGTTGTCGCTTAAGACGGTGTGCTCCTCCGGGGTCACCAATTTAGGGGTTGTATGATGGAAGGGTTCGCTCATTTTGTGTCGTGGCGAAAGGGTCTTGAAATTATTAAAGTCCAGTTGCACGTTACACAATTTTTATTTCTATTGTGGCCGAAAATGAGTCCTTCGAGAAGTTTTATGAAAAAAGATAAGGAAACTCGTGTAAAGGAAACTCTTTGTAATGCATTTAAATTATTATTTATGTCATGTTTTTTCGTCGTTCCTAGACTAGACTACTTTTAAGACGATGAGATGTTAGTTTGGTTGTATGTAATATTCTATATTACATCTAAATTATCGTTATTGTCGTCAACTCATTATTGTCCCATTGCTGGGCACGGATATTCTCTCAGAATGAGAGAGTTTTTTTTAGGCCATAGTCCACCGCGCTGGCCAAGTGTGAATTGGTGGACAAATTATCCTAATTACATAACGATTATCTTCTAAATAGTAAAAATTAAGATTAACCGCGTCTGCACTTTGCATATGTTTACACAAAGATAGTTTGGAGGATTGAAAATAAGTACTAATAGACATTCATGATTTTTTTAAATTTTTTTCATCAATGTTCCAAATTGGCTGGAATTAATTTAATCGATTATATACTTTTAGTCACATATAGTTATTCCATCCCAAAGTTTTTTCAATTGGAAATTATGACACATTTTTACCGCAGTTAAGACCGCGAGGCACATTTAGTTATCTTACAAATCTCTAGGGAAATTTATATTATCAGAGTATCCTTACATTATCAGTCTTCATATATCAAATGTTCTTCTGTAGGTGACGTAAAAATATAAGCAAAGCAGCTGTGAGCTGCCATACTTAGGAAAAAAGGACATAGCTAAAATGGGAAAAAAAAAAATATTTCTACGTACATATGACTTAGTTTATGAATTTTTAGGGGTTGTATGATGGAAGGGTTCGCTCATTTTGTGTCGTGGCGAAAGGGTCTTGAAATTATTAAAGTCCAGTTGCACGTTATACAATTTTTATTTCACACACGCACACAATAACAAACAGAAGGAGAAATGTACAGTCAATGGACAGATAGTTGAGCATACACAAAGCATATGTGGATTTAAGCAGCGACAATAATAACAACATTCGTAAAGCGGCGCGAAAGCAACGAGTGGCGCGGTGTAGCCGTGTAGTGATTTAATACCGACTGGTTTTCTGTGAACGCGGCTCACGCGCAGGCGGGCGATCGGGAAGGATCGACCGCGCTCGGACTCGTTCGGCTCCACCGTCCGCGATAACGCAACTATATACATGTGAATCTGTTTGTCCAATTTTTACACACAAAAATATTTTTTCTTATTATTTTATTTTCTTACTTTTACATTTTATATTTCTATTATTATTTCATTATTTTATATACTAATTTTTATTACAACTTTTATTTTCTTATTATTTTTTTTTTTCTATTTATTTTACTAATGTTTTTATTTTTACTTTTTGAAATGTTGTAAATTTAAATTAATTTGATACATCCACTACATCACCCCCCTCCAGAGACTGTCACGGGCGATAATAGTCGGGGAATCTAACCTTGCGCCCCGACCGAGTTCTTTTGATGGCATGATCCTCAGTGATAGGATCATCATTAGTAACTAATGTTTTAGGGTGTGTTTGAGTGTGTGCAGCGGTGTGATTGGTGAGTATATTTTGTGGTGCAAGTGTTCTGTGAGTTGTGTATGGTGAGCTGTAAGTGGTGTTTGGGTCACGCAGTATGTAGGCTGGTTTCAAGCGGTCTACTGATACTGTAACCTTATTACCATTGTACAATATTTTTACTACCTTTTCACCTCGTTACAACACCTCATGCGGACCGGAATATGCTGGTTTCAAAGATCCACCTGTGCTGTCATCTCTCAAAAATACGTGAGACGCTGTTGCCAAATCTTTAAAAATAAATGTAGGACGTCTGTCACTGTGACAATTAGTAGGTATTGGTTGGAGGTCCTTTATGAACCTACGTAACCGAGCCAAGTAATCTGTCACGTCAATGACGTCATCATGGATAGGATTGAAAAATTCACCTGGCAGACGGAGAGGCTCCCCATACAGGAGTTCTGCCGAGGAGGATTTGAGATCCTCCTTTATGACGCTACGAATGCCTAATAAAACAAGGGGTAGCTTGTCTACCCATGATGTATCACCATGGCACACTATTGCGGCTTTCAGCTGTCTGTGGAACCTCTCGACCAGCCCGTTACATTGCGGATGGTATGCAGTAGTTCGACGATGCTGAAAACCGATTATGTGTGACAATATTTTAAATAAGGCAGACTCAAATTGTCTCCCACGGTCGGTTATGATGTCTGTTGGACAACCATACCGTGAGATCCAACCACTGAGTAGTGCCTTTGCTACGGTTTCTGCCGTGATGTCTGTAAGGGGTATTGCCTCTGGCCAACGGGTAAATCGGTCAACGGCTGTCAGGCAATACCTATACCCTTCCGACACAGGCAATGGACCGATGATGACGATGTGCGCGACAGAAAACCGGGCTTTTGGAAGCTTAAAGCTACCAAGTGGTGCAGTAACATGCCTAGTAACTTTTGAGCGCATGCTAAACAATTGCGAACCCATTCACGACAGTCGCGCTTTATTCCTGGCCAAACAAAACGCTCCGACACCAGCTTGGCAGTTGCATTTGAACCGGGATGGCTCAAGGAATGCAAACTGTCAAAAATTTGGCGTCTCAAGTGTGACGGAACAAATGGGCGTAATGTGTCGTCTTTCTCATCACAGCATAATTCAACTTGAAGCCCAGGCAGTTTTATTGTCTTCAGGTGTAGAGAAGTGTTACCGCTTAAGAGTTCCTTCATTTCGCAGTCTGACTTCTGAGCTTGAGCTAATATCTCAAGGTCGACGGGTTGTGCTATTGCCTCAATTCGGGATAATGTATTGTTTTTGCCTGAGAGCTTTAGCAACAACATTGTTTTTGCCTGAGATATGCCTGATGTCAGTGGTAAATTGGGAAATGAAGTCGAGGTGGCGGAACTGCCTGGGTGAACAGTTCTCTTTCCGCGAGTGGTAGGCGAAAGTCAGAGGTTTATGATCAGTGTAGATCGTGAAATCCCTGGCTTCTACCATGTGGCGGAAGTGCTTCACACTTTCGTAAATGGCTAGCAGCTCTCGGTCATAAGGGGAATATTTCTGCTGAGATGGACTTAATTTCCGAGAAAAGAATGCTAGAGGTTCCCAGGAGGTCTGTCGGAGTTGCTGTAAAACGGCGTCTATAGCCTTGTCTGACGCATCAGTTACTAAGGCCAGCTTTGCGTCGCAAGCGGGGTGCGCAAGCAAAGCTGCCTCACACAGGCTATCCTTACAGGACTTAAAGGCTTCCAGTTCTTCAGCTGTCAGGTTGACTGGATGGGACCCCTTTACGGAACCTGTCAGGAGAATGTTCAACGGAGCTTGATGAGATGCTGCATTTGGGAGAAAACGACGATAAAAGTTGACCATCCCTAGGAATCTTCTCAACTCTCTTACCGTTTTTGGCACCGGAAAGTCGCGAATGGCTTCAACCTTGGTAGAAAGAGGCTTGGTTCCCTGGGCAGACATACTATAGCCAAGAAAAGCTACTTCGGGTACGCCGAAGACACACTTACCAACATTAATCACCATGCCATATTCCTGTAACCTAATGAATAACTGACGCAGGTGCTGCTGGTGGGTCTCCTCGTCTTCGGAAAAGACTAAGAAGTCATGTATGTATGCATATACAAAGTCTAAACCACGTAGCATTTCGTCCACAAAGCGTTGGAAGGTCTGGCCGGCATTCCGGAGACCGAATGTCATATATGGAAATTCGAAAAGACCAAACGGCGTAGTAATGGCGGTCTTCGGAATGTCGTCCACGCTGACAGGGATCTGATTATAGCTCTTAACCAAGTCGATTGTCGAAAATATTTTGCAACCGGATAAGCTGTGGGCAAAATCATGTATATGCCTGATAGGGTACTTATCAGGCACAGCGCGGGCATTCAGCATGCGGTAATCTCCGCACGGTCGCCAACCGTTGTCCTTTTTTGGAGCGAGGTGAAGAGGTGAAGACCAGGCAGATCCTGAGGGACGACAGGTCCCGATCTGTAACATGGCCTCAAACTCAGCCTTAGCAATTTTAAGTTTATCAGGCGCTAATCTACGGGGTGATGATGATACTGGTGGCCCTGGTGTAGTGTGAATGTGATGAACAGTGTTATGTTTGATGGGAAATTTATATTATCAGAGTATCCTTACATTATCAGTCTTCATATATCAAATGTTCTTCTGTAGGTGACGTAAAAATATAAGCAAAGCAGCTGTGAGCTGCCATACTTAGGAAAAAAGGACATAGCTAAAATGGGAAAAAAAAAAATATTTCTACGTACATATGACTTAGTTTATGAATTTTTAGGGGTTGTATGATGGAAGGGTTCGCTCATTTTGTGTCGTGGCGAAAGGGTCTTGAAATTATTAAAGTCCAGTTGCACGTTATACAATTTTTATTTCACACACGCACACAATAACAAACAGAAGGAGAAATGTACAGTCAATGGACAGATAGTTGAGCATACACAAAGCATATGTGGATTTAAGCAGCGACAATAATAACAACATTCGTAAAGCGGCGCGAAAGCAACGAGTGGCGCGGTGTAGCCGTGTAGTGATTTAATACCGACTGGTTTTCTGTGAACGCGGCTCACGCGCAGGCGGGCGATCGGGAAGGATCGACCGCGCTCGGACTCGTTCGGCTCCACCGTCCGCGATAACGCAACTATATACATGTGAATCTGTTTGTCCAATTTTTACACACAAAAATATTTTTTCTTATTATTTTATTTTCTTACTTTTACATTTTATATTTCTATTATTATTTCATTATTTTATATACTAATTTTTATTACAACTTTTATTTTCTTATTATTTTTTTTTTTCTATTTATTTTACTAATGTTTTTATTTTTACTTTTTGAAATGTTGTAAATTTAAATTAATTTGATACATCCACTACATCACCCCCCTCCAGAGACTGTCACGGGCGATAATAGTCGGGGAATCTAACCTTGCGCCCCGACCGAGTTCTTTTGATGGCATGATCCTCAGTGATAGGATCATCATTAGTAACTAATGTTTTAGGGTGTGTTTGAGTGTGTGCAGCGGTGTGATTGGTGAGTATATTTTGTGGTGCAAGTGTTCTGTGAGTTGTGTATGGTGAGCTGTAAGTGGTGTTTGGGTCACGCAGTATGTAGGCTGGTTTCAAGCGGTCTACTGATACTGTAACCTTATTACCATTGTACAATATTTTTACTACCTTTTCACCTCGTTACAACACCTCATGCGGACCGGAATATGCTGGTTTCAAAGATCCACCTGTGCTGTCATCTCTCAAAAATACGTGAGACGCTGTTGCCAAATCTTTAAAAATAAATGTAGGACGTCTGTCACTGTGACAATTAGTAGGTATTGGTTGGAGGTCCTTTATGAACCTACGTAACCGAGCCAAGTAATCTGTCACGTCAATGACGTCATCATGGATAGGATTGAAAAATTCACCTGGCAGACGGAGAGGCTCCCCATACAGGAGTTCTGCCGAGGAGGATTTGAGATCCTCCTTTATGACGCTACGAATGCCTAATAAAACAAGGGGTAGCTTGTCTACCCATGATGTATCACCATGGCACACTATTGCGGCTTTCAGCTGTCTGTGGAACCTCTCGACCAGCCCGTTACATTGCGGATGGTATGCAGTAGTTCGACGATGCTGAAAACCGATTATGTGTGACAATATTTTAAATAAGGCAGACTCAAATTGTCTCCCACGGTCGGTTATGATGTCTGTTGGACAACCATACCGTGAGATCCAACCACTGAGTAGTGCCTTTGCTACGGTTTCTGCCGTGATGTCTGTAAGGGGTATTGCCTCTGGCCAACGGGTAAATCGGTCAACGGCTGTCAGGCAATACCTATACCCTTCCGACACAGGCAATGGACCGATGATGACGATGTGCGCGACAGAAAACCGGGCTTTTGGAAGCTTAAAGCTACCAAGTGGTGCAGTAACATGCCTAGTAACTTTTGAGCGCATGCTAAACAATTGCGAACCCATTCACGACAGTCGCGCTTTATTCCTGGCCAAACAAAACGCTCCGACACCAGCTTGGCAGTTGCATTTGAACCGGGATGGCTCAAGGAATGCAAACTGTCAAAAATTTGGCGTCTCAAGTGTGACGGAACAAATGGGCGTAATGTGTCGTCTTTCTCATCACAGCATAATTCAACTTGAAGCCCAGGCAGTTTTATTGTCTTCAGGTGTAGAGAAGTGTTACCGCTTAAGAGTTCCTTCATTTCGCAGTCTGACTTCTGAGCTTGAGCTAATATCTCAAGGTCGACGGGTTGTGCTATTGCCTCAATTCGGGATAATGTATTGTTTTTGCCTGAGAGCTTTAGCAACAACATTGTTTTTGCCTGAGATATGCCTGATGTCAGTGGTAAATTGGGAAATGAAGTCGAGGTGGCGGAACTGCCTGGGTGAACAGTTCTCTTTCCGCGAGTGGTAGGCGAAAGTCAGAGGTTTATGATCAGTGTAGATCGTGAAATCCCTGGCTTCTACCATGTGGCGGAAGTGCTTCACACTTTCGTAAATGGCTAGCAGCTCTCGGTCATAAGGGGAATATTTCTGCTGAGATGGACTTAATTTCCGAGAAAAGAATGCTAGAGGTTCCCAGGAGGTCTGTCGGAGTTGCTGTAAAACGGCGTCTATAGCCTTGTCTGACGCATCAGTTACTAAGGCCAGCTTTGCGTCGCAAGCGGGGTGCGCAAGCAAAGCTGCCTCACACAGGCTATCCTTACAGGACTTAAAGGCTTCCAGTTCTTCAGCTGTCAGGTTGACTGGATGGGACCCCTTTACGGAACCTGTCAGGAGAATGTTCAACGGAGCTTGATGAGATGCTGCATTTGGGAGAAAACGACGATAAAAGTTGACCATCCCTAGGAATCTTCTCAACTCTCTTACCGTTTTTGGCACCGGAAAGTCGCGAATGGCTTCAACCTTGGTAGAAAGAGGCTTGGTTCCCTGGGCAGACATACTATAGCCAAGAAAAGCTACTTCGGGTACGCCGAAGACACACTTACCAACATTAATCACCATGCCATATTCCTGTAACCTAATGAATAACTGACGCAGGTGCTGCTGGTGGGTCTCCTCGTCTTCGGAAAAGACTAAGAAGTCATGTATGTATGCATATACAAAGTCTAAACCACGTAGCATTTCGTCCACAAAGCGTTGGAAGGTCTGGCCGGCATTCCGGAGACCGAATGTCATATATGGAAATTCGAAAAGACCAAACGGCGTAGTAATGGCGGTCTTCGGAATGTCGTCCACGCTGACAGGGATCTGATTATAGCTCTTAACCAAGTCGATTGTCGAAAATATTTTGCAACCGGATAAGCTGTGGGCAAAATCATGTATATGCCTGATAGGGTACTTATCAGGCACAGCGCGGGCATTCAGCATGCGGTAATCTCCGCACGGTCGCCAACCGTTGTCCTTTTTTGGAGCGAGGTGAAGAGGTGAAGACCAGGCAGATCCTGAGGGACGACAGGTCCCGATCTGTAACATGGCCTCAAACTCAGCCTTAGCAATTTTAAGTTTATCAGGCGCTAATCTACGGGGTGATGATGATACTGGTGGCCCTGGTGTAGTGTGAATGTGATGAACAGTGTTATGTTTGATAGTGCGATGCATACCAGATAGGTTTACTATCTCTGGGTATTCTGATAGTATGTTATGATACACCGAATTACCTAAAACAACCTTCACTGAAGATATGCCATCTGAAGGTAAAGCAGGCAAACCCGCGGTTGCAAGCGTTGTATTGGCGTCGATAAGGCGTTGTCTGGGAATATCAACAATTAAATTAAAATGTGACAAAAAATCAACACCAATTATGGCCTTTGTTACGTCGGCTATAATAAATTGCCAAGCAAAGTCACGGCGCAAGCCTAGATTCAACACTAAGTGCATAAAACCATATGTATGAATTGTTGAACCGTTTGCTGCGCACAATGTAAAATTTGTTTTCGCTCGGCTTTCTTTTACAGCGGATAGAGGAAATACACATATATCGCTACCTGTATCAATCAGAAACTGAATTTTTGTTCGTTTGTCCGTTATTAATAAGCGACCTGAGCCTGGACAGTCGCCGGCCGCCATTATCGACTGTCTGTTTTGTTTAAAGAATAATCACATGGTTTTATGCACTTACTTGCCTTCTCCCCGAATTTATAATGATACCAACAAATTGGATGTCTGCGATATATATAGACCTTGGACGGGACCTGGAGTGGTTACGCGATGGAGTACGTTTTCTAGAATTTCGGGTGCACTCGTCGACTTTTAGTGTCAGTTGTTCCACCATCCTCTTTAATTCGGCGATTTCACTAGATTGACCGTGGCTGGATGACGCTGCCATCACGCTGCAGGGCGTGACGATGTCCTGTATATTGTCCGCTAAGTCCGCAAGCTGCTCCAGTGACAATGATGGCTGGGAAGCTAGCAACGGCTGGATGCTGGCAGGCAGGCGCTGGCATCAAATCGTCCTAATAAAATCTTGTGGGACGGATGGTCCAGCTAGGTCCTGGAGGTGACGCAGGAACTGCGATGGCTTCCGCGCGCCTAGCTCCTCGTGGATCAGTAACTGCTTCACCTTCTTTTCTTGGGAAGCTGAGAGACGTCGTATTAATTCCGTCTTGATCTTATTATAGGGATCATGAGCTGGAGGTTTTACAATCAGATCTTTTACAGCCTTTGCATGCACCAGATCTAGGTTAATGATGACCTGGTTAAATTTTGCTGCGTCATCTTTGACGTTAAAATTTTCAAATTGTGCTTCCAGTAAGGCGAACCATATCTCTGGGTCTTCAGGTGAAAATGGTGGCACTTTCAGGTTAAATTTCAGCATTTTTGATCGGGGTGACTCGGTACCTGGCGATGGTTTCGGCAAGGTGCATGGCCGCGCTTTTTTCATCGGCCGCGTGGTAACATAGTCGCCATCTTGTGAAGGTGGAGAGTCGCTGCTGGAACTGTTGTCGCTTAAGACGGTGTGCTCCTCCGGGGTCACCAATTTAGGGGTTGTATGATGGAAGGGTTCGCTCATTTTGTGTCGTGGCGAAAGGGTCTTGAAATTATTAAAGTCCAGTTGCACGTTACACAATTTTTATTTCACACACGCACACAATAACAAACAGAAGGAGAAATGTACAGTCAATGGACAGATAGTTGAGCATACACAAAGCATATGTGTATTTAAGCAGCGACAATAATAACAACATTCGTAAAGCGGCGCGAAAGCAACGAGTGGCGCGGTGTAGCCGTGTAGTGATTTAATACCGACTGGTTTTCTGTGAACGCGGCTCACGCGCAGGCGGGCGATCGGGAAGGATCGATCGCGCTCGGACTCGTTCGGCTCCACCGTCCGCGATAACGCAACTATATACATGTGAATCTGTTTGTCCAATTTTTACACACAAAAATATTTTTTCTTATTATTTTATTTTCTTACTTTTACATTTTATATTTCTGTTATTATTTCATTATTTTATATACTAATTTTTATTACAACTTTTATTTTCTTATTATTATTTTTTTTTTCTATTTATTTTACTAATGTTTTTATTTTTACTTTTTGAAATGTTGTAAATTTAAATTAATTTGATACATCCACTACAAATTCAATAGGACAGATATTGACCATAGTGCAGATTCTTTTTCTTTTGAGACGTTTTTATTACATAGTAAAGAATTAATAACCTTCTTAAATAAAAAAAGTATTGCGGCATTTTATAATTTCTTAATAGTAAATTCCAAAAGTATTCGAAATCATAAAAATAATAGCCACAGTAATGGCATTTCTATTACACATTGAGCGAGATGTGGATTAACTATTCAATACAAGCTTTCTACACTCATAGCCTCATGCTAGAATTTTCTCTTGTGTCGTTGGTACCACGGACACACACTAGATGAATACACAAACACCAGTGGCGGATTTATAGATTTGCCGCCCATAGGCTATTCAATTTTTGCCGCCTCTAAATTTTGATATCTTAGTCCACAATCATATCAACTTTCTATCAATGAAATTTCAACTTTATAATTTGTGCTCCATCATCCTCGTTACATCAACTTTTCCCATATAGTTATTATTATTGAGAACTATGGTACCGTGTTAGATCCTTGGTTATTTTTATAGCAAAGAATTATTAAAAAATATCGAAATTACCGAATCGTCATGTCGTTTGTTCTGGCGTTACAATAAGCGCGTAGTAGGTATGCTCTATTCTTGCCTAAAAATCTAAATCCGATATTTTCTCACATTGAACCGTACCTAACAAATATGATGTACATGAATATTATTTAAAAAGCAACTTATCAGAAAGAAAAATAATCGCTGAGCTTATAAAAAATATTTTTTCGGTTATGATTAATTTAATTTTTTATTTAAAAGGAAGTAAATTTAATGCCATATCGTATGGATTTTGCATGATCGTGTTCACAGTAAACACGATAACTTTCGAAAAAATCATTTTTTCACTTCAATTTTTTTTTAATATACTTATTTAATTAGAGAGAAGCCGTTGAATAAAAAATTGCAGCTGAGTATTGTTTTATCTTATTATAATTAATTCATTCCCATTGACATTTTCTGAAAAAGTTGGCTTTGCAAAAAAGTTATCAAATCTACTGATGTAAACATTTAATTTAGATAATTCGTGTACGACATGAGCGCTTAAGGCCTGCTCATTTGGATTTTCAAAACTTTTTCTTACTACAAATAAAATAATTAACTGATAAAATGTATCAACTTTCTAATGAGCAAATTGTCTCACTTTATATTTTGTGGAAGGAACTTTTTTATTGTCAAGTCACAGTCGTTCAACTATCAGTTATTCGATTAATATGATCTCTATAAGATATTGAACTAGTTTTTTATTTAATAAAAATTAGTCAATTTTAGTCAGTATTTTTTACGCATAAAGAAATTACTTTCTGAAATTGAATTTAACAAGTTGCAAACTTGCTGCAGCAATCATGGTTAGACCATCGATATTATATCAAGATTGAATTGGGTAAGCAGATCTCATAATTATTAGGTACACGGAGAAAAAATTATAGCAGGTATCAGTGAATATATGTAAAAATTACTAAATTTCGATTATAATATCGAATCGCTATTGCGATATTTTAAAAGTTCATAATCAGTAATGTATAATTAGTAAAGCGTTTAGGAATTGTTCATGCAGAGATGTTGAAATATTTATTAATTAGCACTGGATATGAGAATATTTCGATTTTTGTTAAATATTTTAATTTCTCTCCAATTTTCGAAATTCGTATTATGTGTGTATAATAATTTTTTTTTTAATTTGTAAACCGAAATAAAAAAATTATGAACTAAATTTGCCGCCCCTTAAAACTTGCCGCCCTAGGCTCCAGCCTACTCAGCCTGCTGGTAAATCCGCCACTGACAAACACCCAGACCCAGAACATTAATCTAAACTCATCATTCAGATACCTGTCTGGCCGGGAATCGAACCCGGGACCCATTGCGCGTTAACCCGGTATGGTAACCGCTCCGCCACGCGGGTCATCAAAATTGAATTGTATATAAGTGTATTTGAAATACACTTCCTATTGCAACGCACTATATATACGAAATATGATATAATATATACGAAAGCCTTTGATTTCGTTTAACACCATCTGATTTTTATATAAAATGGACAGTTGCCAAGTTTGCCTAGATTGGTCCACTTTCACTGCACGAATCTCATCCAATATGTGGAAACTAGTGAAATATCTTAGAATTCTAATGATGTAAGTGGAGATTCAAGCCCACCAGTGGAGTGTAAACGTGTTGGAGTTTTCACATATATATCTGTACTAATACTAATATAATATAAAGAGGAAATCTTTTTATTTTTGAATGTTTGTCATGAATTAACTTAAAAACTACAGAACCGAATTTAATTTTTTTTTCATCGTTAGAATGGGTGTATTTGATCCTCATACGACCATCTCCCAAACCTGACACCCAACTAATAATCGGTTTACGTTTGAGACCAAGTAATTGTACAGTAGCCTCAGTGATAAAGGACGCTTGAGACCCTTGATCAAGTAATACTCTAATTATTTCTTTACTACCATTTCAATTAAATACCTTCACTCTAGCCGTTGCCAGCAGCACGCTTGTGGGGTGTAACTCACCATCTCTTGAAAAGGCTGTAGTTACATTATGTGTGTCACCTCGTGATGTGCTCGGTCTCCCAGGTTCACTAGATGACGATGTCTCCATAGTTTCCCTCACAGTACTGGTAGCCTGCTTGTCGTCTTTACAGTTTTTCTCAAAATGAAGCATAGTATGGTGTCGTCGACCACATCTTCTACAACTCGCTGTATGTCGACACTTTATTGCAGCATGAGTCTGTGAAAGACAATCAAAACATAATCGATTATTTTGCACAAAGTTTTTTGGTGTCATCATCTTAAATTTTTGACAGTGATAAATATAATGTTTCTCATGACACATTGCACACTCAACATCATTAGTTTTCGGTTTGTTGTCAATTGATGTGTGAAACGCTTTCGGTTTTGGTATAGTTTTGACAGCTTGTGTATTTCGCGTTGAACTCGTATCAATCATTTCTAGAGATCGGAATCTGTGTTCTAGGTACTCACGCAATTGTTCCCAGTTTGGTATATCATCAGTGCACCTATTGATATGGTGTTCCCACTGTTTCATCGACTCTGAGTCTAATTTTGATACTGTCAAATATACGTACCTAAATTCTGTAATGATAAAGTCATTACAGAATTTAGGTAGCACAATAACAGGTAGACGTAGGGTCCAGTAAATACTTAATCGCATTTGCCGACTCCGCGTGTAATTTCTTGAGTGCGAATAGATTTCTTAATATAGCATTTGAATTATATCTTTTGTTATCATAACGCCGCACTAGTTGCTTTCATGCTTCTTCATAATTACTTTCCGTAGTTGAAAAATTGCTTAGTAGATGTTGTGCTTCGCCCGATAAGTTTCCTTTGAGATAATGCATTTTTTGTACCGCTGTAATATTCTGGTTATTGTGAATTAATGACGAAAACATGTCGTAAAACCGCATTTTACTTCATAATGAGAATAAAATATATATATATATATATATATATATATATATATATATATGACTCACCTTGTTTTACATAAATATTAAACGTGCTCGGAATAAATAAGCTACATGTTTTTTTTTCTTTTTTTCTCTCTAATATAATTCTTCAGACAGGCGTACAGACAGCCGTGCGACTAGCCGAATCATGGGGAAAACTGAAAATCAGCGTCGTGGAATGGGTTACCAGTCCACGGCTAATTTTGCTGAGCTTTTCCCTTTTCATGGTTGTTGCAGCACATATTGCTCGTAATTTACTGTTGATGTTTTTCTTTATATTATTACTAGCTTTTGCCCGCGGCTTCGCTCGCGTGGAATTTAGTCTGCCACATAAAGTTTGCAAGGTGGTAGAGCAATGGTTCAACCAGGGAGTTATCACCGCCGCACCTATTTCTACCGTGAAGCAATTCTTGTGTTTCATTAGAAGGGTGTGGCTGCCGGCTCGCTTTTATATGAGGCGATGATCAAAGTCCTCGAGAGTAGCAACGCATCTGTGATTGACTTCAGATTGAACCCTTGCCCTACTTCCTAAATCTGTGTGTTCAAATTTCAAATCACAGGCACGTATATTAATTTGAATTAGTCATGTCGGCAACAGATATTATTACTTATTCTGAATTTAAAAGTTTTAAGAAAGGGTCTCAAAACGCGTGACGGTTACCAACGCGCAGTTGGCTATCGTGGTCAACTACGACCTAAACTACTGCTAATCTGACATATGTGCCGAGTTGTGTAACATTAAAAGATCGATGACGATTGAATGACATATCTAACCTTTTCCACTGTTTCATTCTTATTGACCTTTTTTTGTCGAGAGGGAAACCTTTAAAAGGTACCATACGCCGTGGGAGCGACGCAGGGTTATGTGGGATTCTTATCGCACCAGGACTCCGGGATCTTCAAAGGAACGCAACTGGAGTCCTCGGAGTGCATTGCCCCATCGGGCTCCTCCCAAGTGAGCGGCAGGGCCCACCACTCCATCTAGTCTTTACCACGATATGCGACCACACTTATACCACTATCCTTCCCGGGATCGCCTGGCTGGACTGTTCAAGCTCCTTGCGTGCTGGCTCTCACGACAGCATGCGACCACACATGCTGACATCTTTCCCGAAGTTGCTGACTGGGTAGCCGCCCGCAACCCCGAAAGCCCCCTTTTAGTCGCCTCTTACCACAAACAGGGGATACCGTAGCCTTATTCTGATCCCGGAACTACAGGGACGACATCGACCTTTTCCATTTTGCTCCGTGATTTTTAACCATTTAAATATTAAATTCATAGAACTTCGTTGAATACGGCGGCGGCGCACGGCGCGTACTGCCGGTCAATCAATTGACTACGCAATATGTTATACTCGTAATATCTTCTAAACTACTTATCCAATTTACATGGTGTAAAAAGTAAATTTAATCTGTATTAGATGCTTGATTTTTTGAAATCATTTATTTTGATAAGGATTAATATTTAGTTTGTATAAAACCCATGAAAACATCAACTTCATTTTTTTTAAATTTTCAAAGTATAAAAAGAGTTATTGTGGGTTATACATAAAATATAGATATATGCTGTCGCGGACTTTTATTTAGATCTATGTGAGCCAAACAATCCCACCGTACATTATATTTGGATATCTCCAACGGTTTAGGCAGCGTACGCGAAGATAGCTCTCAGAGGACAACTTTTTTTGCGACTAATCTGATATTTCTCGTTATAGTATAACCTTATTACAAAAAAATCCGTATAAATTATAGTCCATGTGTTATTCTGATGTATAACCTATACTACTGTAAAGTTTCAACCTAATCCGTTGTGTAGTTTTTGCGTGAAAGAATAACAAACACACATACATCCTCACAAACTTTCGCATTTATAATATTAGTAGGATTTCCTTTTTTTTGTTTTAAGTTTTTTTTTTCTTTTTTTTTTTGCTTTGTAATTGTATTGTACTTACTCTATTTAATTTTATTCTATTTAATGCCTACTGTATTTCGTGTGTGCTGCAATTTTACCTGAATAAAATGTTTCTTTCTTTCTTTCTTTCTTTCTTTCTAAAAAGTCTGCCATTCATCATATTTGCCACTAAAAGTTGGTATATTTATTCGCGGTAATTTTATGTCGATGTGATTCTCGTTAGCAACAAACATGGCCGCTGCGGGCGTGGTTGAAGGCGGCAATTTTGTTAGTATTGCTTCACGTAAACATGTTTTGTATTGTACATATAGCTCCTCAAAACTCTCGTACATGTTTTCCGTAAAATATTTCTCTTTTTTCTCTTTTGCGGCTTCTGATATGACCGCCTTGTGCCCATCTTTAAAGTCTTTGTATTGCTGCTCCAATACGTCTAATTTCGTTTGTATATAGGGAACTTTTAATTTGTCTTTCGCAGTCTTCTTGTAATTTCGTAGACTTCGTTCCACATTTTTATATAAATCTTCTTGTAACGTGATTAATTTCTCCACGGTAGCCATGACAGTTGATAGGACGATACTCGCAATATTAACCTTAAACTCGATTTTTTAATAGGCTTCTCCGGTGGCCTATGTCTCGCCTAATCCGACTCGATTTGGACCATATGAATGAATGGTAAAGGTGCTCCGGTGGTTATACTAATCTCAAAAAAAAACGACGTGTACTCCTTATGACTATTTATTGCAACTGGCAGAATATAATTACATAGACAATTTTGCTCAATGGACTGTATTAAAACTGTGGGGTTGCTATCCTAATTGTACAGATTGGTTCTGGAGAGTTATTAGTGTCTTGGTCATCGTTCACATTTAAATCTACCGTAGCTGAGGATTCTTTATCGTTATTTATTATATTGCAAACACTACTACAAGTACTACTTGTTATCTCACTATTGATAGTTAGTTTTAATTCTTTTTCCACTTTCTGCCTTATACTTTCAAGTCTTTCTCTCTGTAATCTATTGTTATTTATTATTACTCGGCGCTGATCTGATATTCTCTGTTCAGAAATATGACTTAAATGTGGGAATGATTTGACAAATTCTTGATGTAACTGTTTTCTGTAATCTGTTTTATTCGTTTCCAGATTGGTGATCTTATAATAGGCACGTATAATAGCCTCATTAAGTTCTTGAGTCCATTTCATTCGTTGCCCTGCTATTTGAGTAGTATTATTTGAAATATTAGATGTTGATTGTGGCGTAGAATTTTGTGTAATTGATAAATCTGTCTAGACCATATTATAGATATTATTGATGATTTCTTGTGGTAATAGTTGATTTCGAATAATTGCTTTTCGTTGTTTGCCAACATGTTGTCGGCTTACAGTCATTTCTGGGAATTGTTTAAAAAATTGTGAGTGCAATGGTTGAAGATATGAATTTGTTTCTGTTTCCATTTTAGTAAGTTAAAGATAGGTGCGTAGAATAAATTGGTTCATTTCTTGTGTCCATCTTCTGCGTTTATTCATACTGGTGGTGGGCACAGGTAATTCGACTGCTATAGTCGTATGTGCAACATCCTCCTTTATTAAGCTGATAGTTGGGGAAATAGATGAAGATGAGTTTGTAGAGGAAGTGCTATATGATATAGGTGAAGTGCTAGATGTTGTACGGCTAGCTCTAGGAAGCGGCCATAAGTTATATTTTCTTTCTATTGTAGGTTTCTCCATTTCATATTCGGCCCCACTAAGGGAGGCCACGGTAACAGCTAGAGAATTAAACTGTCCACCCCAGCAGAGCCCCGCATGCCAGGGTAAGGCTAAATACCCTCCGAGGTCGCCTGGTATAGGAGAGGGACCGTTAAGAACTGAGCGCCCCCTCAGCTGCGCATCCATCGGCACGGTACCTGCACACGTGAGGATTGGGGTCGGGCTATCTGCCGGCCGCCAACGACATTTGTCGTTGGCTGCGCCGCCTAGGGTGCACCGGTCCGTTTATACGGACACTCGTGGAGGTTGCCCGACAAGCACCCCTTATTATTATTATTATCTCTTTCCATCTTTTGCGGCCTACCCTCCGGAAACTTCATTTCCGGGAGCGAGCGAGATAGCACCATCGTGTGTCTCTGTCCACTCGTCCCCTTTTCTGAGAAAAGTGTAGAGTGCCGGAGCAACCCGCGCGTCACAACCCTTCTGTCGTCCGTCGCTGGCACCACTCGCTGGGCTTTGCACCAGCGCAATCAACCCGGTGGGGGATGACCGCGCGGCGACTGAAGAAGAAGGAGGAAGAAGATGAGATGCGTCGGGCCTCTGGCGCTCCCCGACCCTCAACTAGCAGGGATGAGGGCAGATGCGTGATGGTGCGTCACTTATTCACGCCCCGGAACGTACTGCCACCACCAGCGGAGGAACCACTACACTCCATGTTTGTCTATGGAGGTAGGCCGAGGGGCACTCGGAGAGGCGTTCCTAAGGAGATATTTCCACACTCCACAGGACAGCCATCCAGGTCCTAGCTAAACCCTGTGGTACAGGAGATCGCTGAGGAGGAAGAAGGAGCGCTGCAAGGCGGCGACATGCCCGGTCTAGAGGCCGAAACAGAAAACCCGCTAACGAGCGTAGAAGCGTCAGTACCGGAATCTACACCACCTAGGCGAGTAAAATCCCTAGAAGGGTCTCGCCCTCAGACGCAAACCTAGAGAGACCTGCGAAGGTGCAGACGCTGGCCGCGAGGAAGCCAACGAAAGGGGAGTCCTCCTCAGAATATGAGGATAGTGTGGAGGAGCAGGTGCAAGCGGAGGAAACTGTTACTGCTGTGTCGGAAGGCCCGGTAAGACATAGGACCCCCCCCCCGCGATCTCCCTCCCCATCCCCTCTGCCCCCGAGGGCACCCTCCGTCAAGGCCAGCCTCGACTCCACCTCGTATGTTGGAATAGCATCGAGCGAGTCACCGTCCGGCCGGCCGGAGGTACCCGCTAACCCAGTCCATCCCGCCCAACGCCTCACCCTTTACCCTTCCGCTCGTCGAACGTGCGTAAGTAGGGATAGGGCTGTAGATGTTCCAGCCTCACCTAGTACCGTGAGGCAGGGACTTTCATATGCTGAGGCAGTGGCAATACAAGCACCACAAGGTGCAACATCCCACCCCATCCCGGCTGCTGTTCCAGCGCCGAGTTCATCCGTCGTTGGTGAGCCCTCCCAAGGGCCTCAAGGCGGCGACAGGACCAAGGGCTATCCCCCCATAGTGGTGGAGCGCATGCCCAAGTGGCCGCAGCACTTCGAGGTGCTGCACGCCCGATTGGGGTATGTAAGGGGGATTCGATTCCTCCCCCAAACTCCTGAAGAGTACGGGGTAGTTCAGGCGTACCTGACCGTCCTGTCGGAAACTGAACCGGACCTCTCCTGGTTTTGTTATTTTCCACGGGAGATCCGACCCACTAACTAACTAACTCCCGGGAGCCCACTGTACGAGGGCTCCCAGGGGATACAAACCCGGAGAGGGTGTGTGGGGCGCTCAGGGCGTTGGGATTCCCTGTACGTTCAAGACTCATGTCTGGTCAATTCTAAACCTTCTTCGACAGCAAATCTCAGAGATAGCTCGTACCGTTGAAGTTGGTGAAATGCATCACAGGAGAAAATATCTTCTAGTCAGCGGGATACCTGAGGACATTGAAGAGCTCCCGGTGTATGTAGCCAAGCTTTTTAATGACAAACTTGGTATACCAGACATCTCAAGTGATAAATTCAAAATCTGTCATCGCCTCGGTGCGCTTAGTGAAGGAAAATGTCGTCCTGTTCTTGTGCGCTTTGGTGATTACTCAACTAAGTCCTCAGTATGGAAGAAGAAAACGGCATTTAAAGGCACTCCATATGTTGTTTCTGAGTTCCTAACTCGACGCCGTCAATCACTATTTCTACAAGCGCGGCAGCATTTTGGCATGAAGAACTGCTGGACTGCAGACGGCATCATTATGGTTAAATTGTCAGACGGTTCCAGACTTCGCATATTCGAAGAGGAGGATTTCAATCGCATTACTGCGTTAGCAAGTGACTTGCGTGATGCTCAAGATCAGCCAGGTGCGAGGTCACCGTCTCCAGCTCCGGCAGTGGATCAGCATTTGAAGTCCAAACGTACGGCGAGGTACAAGAAATAACGTCTAGAACAATACTTCAATCGTCTATGCAATCTCTATACAATGTCTATTAGTAAGACTTTTGTTTACATACTTGTTTATCCCAATTGTCTCATAATTTATATTTAATTGAGGGTATATTTCTCATGTTTCTCTAATATACCGCACATATTTTACTTTTCTGGGTGTAATATCAATGTAGGTAACAATTTTTGTTTCTTGTTTGTTGACATTTGACAAGATTGATTAACAAAACTGTCACTACGACTTTACTTGTCAACGTTTTGTTGTCGTTCAAAAATTGACATAACAATCATATTTATGATACAATATATGTTCATAATAATTATTTATTTATTTTTTCTTAAAAGGTAATTATTTTTATTATTATTCTCTTTTTACTATTTGTTTTATTTCACGCTTAGATGACAACATAGTTGTGTCTGTTAATTATGTGTGTGTCTGTGTCTGAAGGAATACATTTTAGCAATGAACGAATTAATTGCGTGCAATAATTCTGAAAAATCAAAGTCTTTGGATAATTCCAAAGACTTGTTGTCTATACCGTATTCATTGCCTAAATGCGACTCTGATGTAACGAAAACGTGTGTCACATCTGTTACTAATAGTTCCCAAAAGCTTAACAACTTAGTACCGTCATCCACATTTAAAAGTAATATTGTAATATTTAGTGACGAAATGGGTAGGGATATGGGTCATATTTTGTCAAACCATAGCAAGAACTATACAGTAATTAATTACTGTATGCCAGGTTTATCTTTCCATAATATTATGAACAAAATTATGACTCATAATTTCAGTGCCCACACTACATTAATTATTTTAATAGGTGATAGAGGAAATGTAAACAAGAAACGATTAATACATTATTATAATTCGTTGAACAATCTTAAGGTAGATAATATCATAATGTTCACATTTCCCTATAGTCAAAATTTGTCACAGGTGGAAAATAATTATAGATATAATATGAATATGACATTGAACACATTGACATGTCAAAATATTAATCAGAATAATAAAATGCATGTAATTGACTTTAACAAGTATGTTAAATATTTTTATTTGACAAAAGATATTATCTTACACATTATTTAAAAAGACAAATAGCTGTTTCGCTGTCGTATTTTATTGATATATCAGCCAAGAAGTTGGCTAACAAGGTTGCTTCTATTGAGCAATCAAATTTTGACTTTAATTCAGTCAATATTTTGGCAAATAATGACATTACAAATTATTTAAATTAGATAAAACGACAATAGAGACAACCTCTTGCGATAATGTAATCACTCAGAATAATAAAAGCAAACAACATGTTTTAAAGTTATCCTCGGTCAGCCTGGTGCATCAGAATATTCAAGGAATAATCGGTAAAGATTTAGAATTAGAATTATTTTTGGAAAATAGCAACATTGACATTTTGTGTATTACAGAACACTGGCTAAAATCTGATCAGATCATGTTTAACTTTTGTAAGCACCAGGTGGCCAGCTCGTTCAGCAGAACAAATATGATACGTGGTGGTTCCCTTATAATAGTCAACAAAAACATAAAATTTAAAGGGCGGATCTATATTGTAAATCTGTCTGTTGAACGAGTAATTGAAATTTCATGTATAGAGTTTGAGCAGTTCCTGGTTGTAAGCGTATACAAACCCCCCATTGCACCTTATGAGGATTTTGAGAAGGTAATGGATGAGGTACTTTTTAAAGCGATAAGTTCAAATAAGGGAATTGTTGTTTGTGGAGACTTTAATATTAACACACTAGAAAAACAACTCAAGCAAGTAAACTTATTTTGTTATTTAAATCGTACAATTTAAGTAAAAGTTTTCATGAACCTACTAGGATAACTTCTACTAGCTCAACATGCATTGATAATATATTTACAAACGTAACACCTATAAAAACATCAATCATTAATAACTTTGATTTGGATCACTGTGGGCAGTTAGCAGTATTCCCTAGGAGAGTCAATGAGGTTGAAAGGAGGGAGATTAAGTTTGTTCCTATAAATAATAACCGTCTAGAACTGTTTAAAAGCAATTTGGCTAAGAAAATGCCTCTCTTGCCTAACCACGATGATCCTGATTTATTATATAATTCGCTGTTTAACCTGATCAGTGATGAATTTGAAAAAGTTTTTAAACCAAAAACTGTAAGTCATGGACGAACCAAATTTTGTGAATGGGCAACAAGAGGTATTTATATTAGTAGACGCAAATTGTATGATCTATACTATGAAAAGTCTTATAATCATGACCCTTTATTTAAGGATTATGTAAAAAAATATTCTAAAACTTTTAAGCTGGCTTGTTCCTGTGCTAAATCCCCATATTTAAGAAATAAGATAAAAAAATCTACAAATAAGATTAGAACAACATGGAATATTATTAACGATGAAACGAATAAGATATGTCAGTATAACCAGAATTTTAATTTAAAAATAAATAATAAAGATGTAACAGAGGATTTGGAGGTGGCATCAGAGTTTGAGAATTTCTTTACTAATATACCTTTGTTAACAACTAGAGCTCTGAAGTCTTCATCTACCTCTGCTGAGGCCTTGCTTAGAGAGTGTGTAAAAGAACGTAACACGAGCTTTGCATTTTCAGAGGTCAATGCAGCAGATATAATCAATGCTTTCAATAGTCTCGATCGTAAGAAAACGGCAGACCTCTGGGGACTTTCTGTTAGAGCCGTTTCTTCTATTATCCATCTTAAAGCTCCGCACTTGGCTTCTGTGTTCAATGCTTGTATTACTAACGGTGTATTTCCTGACCTTATGAAACAAGGTAAAGTGATTCCTATTTTTAAATCTGGTAGTACTTCTTGTCCAAGTAATTTTCGACCAATATCTATACTACCAACATTAAGTAAAGTTTTTGAAAAAGTTATCTTAAACGATTTGTTGAAGTATTTCAATGACAACGAGATACTTCATGACACACAATTTGGTTTTAGAAGGAATCGCTCTACTATTGATGCAGGAGTTGAGTTATTAAAACATGTGTTCGAGGCCTGGGATGGATCGCGTGATGCCCTTGGCGTATTTTGTGATTTATCTAAGGCCTTTGATTGTGTACATCATGATACACTGGTCAGGAAATTATACCACTACGGGATCAGGAACAAAGGTCTTAACCTTTTGACTTCTTATACATATAAACGATAGAACTCAAAGGGTTATTATTAATGGCACCAAATCACCCGGCGCATCTGCTACCATGGGCGTTCCACAGGGTTCGATACTCAGACCATTCTTGTTTTTAATATATGTCAATGACCTACCCTACTATGTAGCAAATAATCACGAGATAGTATTGTTTGCAGATGATACCTCATTACTATTTAAAATTAAAAGACAATTAAGCAAGTTTGACGAAGTAAACAATGCTCTCTCGAGGGTCGTACATTGGTTCAACGTAAATAACTTACTTCTTAACGAGAAAAAAACTAAATGCATCAAATTCTCACTGCCCAACGTTAGGCAGGTTGAAACCAATGTACAACTCAACGGAACGGTTTTGGACCTTGTGGAGTCAACTGTCTTCTTAGGCGTTACTTTAGATGCCAAATTGCAATGGGGTCCCCACATTGAAAAATTGTCGGGTAGACTCAGTTCAGCGGTTTATGCTGTGAAAAAAATCAGACATTTGACCGATGTAGAAACAGCTAGAACAGTTTATTTTAGTTACTTTCATAGCATTATGTCTTACGGCATACTGCTGTGGGGGTGCTCTTCAGACCTCAATACTGTCTTTATACTGCAGAAGAGGGCTGTACGAGCCATTTATAACCTTAGTCCAAAATGTTCACTAAAAGAATTATTTAAAGAAATAGATATTCTTACTGTTGTATCTCAATTTATATATGAGAATTTGATGTATGTTAAGAAAAATATTAATAATTTTGCTAAACATTGTGATACACATAACATAAATACAAGGAACAAGCACAATCTCTCTGCACATGTTACTCATCTTCACAAAATTAATAATTCTTTTATGGGTCAATGTATACGCTTTTATAATAAACTTCATGTTGAAATCAGAAATTTGTCAATGAATAAGTTCAAAGCATTGATTAAGATTAAACTCTGCCGTAGAGCCTATTATAAAATTTCTGATTACATAGAAGACAAAACAGCTTGGGACTGAGCAATAATATGCATTATATTAATATATTTAATAAATGTCAAAGTGTAGCGTATCTTGCCAAACGGGTTCTCTTTTACTGAACTGTAAGGCAAGATATTGGAGCTAACTTTTATTACCATGTAAAAAAACATGATTGTAATTATATAAAAAAAAACAAAAAAATGGATATAAATAAGAAAAAAGACAAATCCGCTGAGTTTCTTGGCGGACCTTCTCAATTGAGGTCGTATTCCGATCCGGTGGTAGTGTAAGAAAAAAATGTAACTGACAATTTGTAAGTGCCCCCGTAGGCCTATACAAAATAAAGACATTTCATTTCATTTCATTTCATTATCTGAACTTTCTACTTATCAACTTAGTATGATTGGATGTACCTACAGCTATTGTAACATTACCCGTGAGTTTTGCTGTCGGTTATTAAAATTCCTTTTGTGTGCTTTTATTTTGTCCTTCGTTTTTTTTTTCTTTTTATGACAATGTATGAGATTGATAATGGGTGTAAACTATATTCTTAGTACCATAAAATATATATTTTGTTTAGCTTTACTACACAGCATTGTAATTCTATGGATTACTGTTTCCTGTCTTGTTTTATATTGTTGTAAATTGTGGGGACACGCACACACTCATGTGCTACACATTGTAATGTATGCATTGAATTTAATAAATCAGTTGGCATCTAACTCTCGATCGTTTCATTCGTGTCCCATGCTACAACATTGGTGACCCCGACTCGAGTACGCTCATATACGCGCAGTTGCAGTCGTACTGTGCACATCGGAGAGCGAAAACATGAATCCACAATACGCCGCGCCGATACCATCATCGCAGCCAACTCTACAGGCGCAGCAAATAAAAACTGAAGAGCAGCAAACCATCTCAACCTTGTCAGTAGCAGATAGATTACCTTCTTTTTGGCAAGAAAACCCTCGTTTATGGTTCATTCAAGTAGAAGCAATTTTAACACCGCAGAAAACATCGGACGCCAACAAATACTACATGGTTGTATCCAAACTTGGAAAGGAAGTCATCCAGCAGGTCGCAGATATCCTAGCAAGCCCACCTGAAAATAATAAATACGACACGCTGAAAAAACGTCTCCTGCAAATATATGAAGAATCTGAAACAAGGCAAGTTCAAAAGTTAGTATCCGAAATTGAACTAGGAGACCAAAAGCCCAGTCAATTATTGCGTCGTATGAAGGAGTTAGCAAGAGGCAAGATAGAGGATGACACACTTAAAATACTGTGGCAAGGACACCTACCGTCATCTGTGAGAGCTGTACTTACCGTCACATCCACAAAGGACTTGGAGGAGCTGGCAACCATCGCAGATAAGGTTATGGACACTCATCAGCCCGCGCAGATCAACGAGGTAACCCGTAACCACGCCGAGCCCACGACTTTCGATATAGCAACGATCATGGCGGAAATAGCGAAAATCAACTTGAGGATTAACGAAATGGACACAGGAAGAGGAAGAAGAAGATATAGAAGTGAGAGAGGTCGTCGAAACTTCTCACGAAGCCGCTCGAAGTCAAGACCACGAAGAACGCCCGAGAGTCCAGACTGGTTGTGCTCATTCCACTGGAGATATGGTACAAGAGCAAGACAATGCGTCGCACCCTGCAGCTGGAAAACGAAAAATTCACCCCCAAGGTCGGAAAACTAGCTGCGCTGCAACACGTGGCGGGAACGTGTGCAGTCAAAGATCACCGCCTAATAGTAAGTGATAGAAAACTTAATATTAAATTTTTAATAGATTCAGGAGCATGTATTTCCGTAATACCTAAAAATTGTGTTAAAAATAAAAAGCAACTAAATTTTAATTCTAAATTTGTACTTTTTGCCGCAAATGGATCGGAAATAAGGACATATGGCATGGTAACCTTAACCTTAAACTTAAATTTAAGAAGATCCTTTCAATGGAATTTCGTAGTATGCGATGTAAAACAGCCGATTCTAGGTGTTGATTTTCTTAATCATTTTAAATTAATTGTAGATATTAATGGTCGTTGCTTAGTGGACAAAATTACCAATTTAACAACACGTGGAACGATTGCGACCCATTGCGAACCAGCGATTTCCACGTTGCGCAATGATCATCCTATACATGATATATTAAGCAAATATCCAGAGATTCTGAAACCAATGTCATTTAAAGAAAAACCCAAACATACAGTGTATCATTACATCGATACAACAGGACCTCCGGTATTTTGTAAGCCTAGACCCTTAGCGCCGGAGAGGTACAGGATTGCTAAAGAAGAATTTAAAAATATGTTAGAAGTAGGCATATGTAGGCCATCTAAGTCAGAATGGGCAAGCCCTTTGCATTTAGTTCCTAAAAAGGACGGTCAAGTTCGCCCTTGTGGTGATTATAGAGCCCTAAATGCTATCACTAAACCTGATAGGTACCCCATTCCGCGAGTACAAGATTTTACATACTTATTGGCAGGCAAGAAAATATTTTCAAAAATTGATATAAAAAAAGCCTATCATAATATTTTAATTCATCCCGATGACATTTGTAAAACCGCAATAGCAACACCGTTCGGTTTATACGAGTTTGAGCGCATGACTTTTGGTTTGAGAAACGCTGCTCAAACATTCCAAAGATTTATGAGTAACACTGTTCTATCTGGCTTAGATTTTCTATACTGTTACTCAGATGACATTTTAATTAGTTCAGAAAACGCTACACAACACCTAGAACAGCTGGAACAGGTATTTCAGCGTCTAAATGAGTTTGGTATCACTATTAATTTAGAAAAATGTATTTTTAAAGTAGAAAATATTCAATTTTTAGGATATGAAGTTACTACAGCCGGTATTAGACCCTTAGAATGCAAAGTTCAAGCGATCGTTAACTATCCCAAACCCCAAAATGTCAGTGAGCTAAGAAAATTTCTAGGTATGGTCAATTTCTATCGTAATCATTTACCTAAAGCAATTGAGTACTTAGAAATATTAAACAGATACATTCACAAGTCTAAAAAGAACGACAAAACAATGATAGCATGGACACCTGACGCTGAACAAGCATTCTTAGAATGTAAAAACAACCTCAAGAATGCAGTCACGTTGTCGTATCCGATATCCAACGTGCCTCATGCACTTTTCGCCGATGCATCAAATAACTGCGTAGGCGCAGTATTGCAACAGTACATTAATGGGCAATGGTACCCATTAGGGTATTTCTCAAAGAAGTTAAGCGAAACACAAAAACGATATAGTACATATGACAGAGAATTACTTGCAATCTACCTAGCTGTTGAACATTTCAGAAGTCTGTTTGAAGGTCAAAATTTAATTATTTTTACAGATCACAAACCTTTGACATTTGCATTCTCTAAATTGTGTAAAAATAATAATAAAGAAAGTCCAAGGCGTATTAGGCAACTACTTTTCATTAGCGAGTTTACAACTGACATTCGACATGTGTGCGGCCAGGATAATGTTGTCGCAGATGCGTTGTCGCGTATAGAGACCATAGAATGCACATCAAGCGTAGTCGATTATGAAAAATTAGCCTTAGAACAAAATGTAGATTCAGAACTGAAAAACCTTTTGGACAACCCTAGGTATCAGTTTAAAAAATTCGTAGTTCCTAACACTAAAAAACATATATATTGTGAGATATCTAAAGATAACGCGAGACCGTATTTAACAGAGTCATTTAGGAAAGATGTGTTTCATGCAATACACAATCTTAGTCATCCCGGCATACGTACATCACGTCAAATGGTTAAAGACAAATTTTGGTGGCCGAATATGAATAGGGATATAGGGTTATGGTCAAAAACATGTATTAATTGTCAAAAGTCTAAAGTAAATAGACATACTATGTCTAGTTATGGTAAATTTCCTTATGTTGATAGATTTGACCACATTCATATTGACTTGGTAGGACCACTACCGATAACCGCTAATGAGTATAAATACTGTTTGACAATAATGGATAGAAATACAGGTTGGCCGGAAGCGTATCCATTAAAGGATATTTCGGCTGAAACAGTAACGAATATACTGTATACGGAGTGGGTATGCAGATTTGGCTGTCCTGTTAAACTTACCAGTGACCAAGGCAGGCAATTTGAGAGTAGATTATTTGCAAAGTTAATGATGTACTTAGGCATAAATAAAATAAGGACAACCCCGTACCATCCGCAAGGTAACGGAGCAGTTGAGCGATGGCATAGGTGCGTAAAGTCATCCTTAATGGCAAGATTAAACGGAAACAAAAATTGGATTCTCGAACTCCCTAGTGTAATGCTAGGACTTCGTGCAGCCATTAAATTAGAGACAGGCGTAAGCGCCGCCCAAATGGTTTATGGTCGATCTTTACGCTTGCCAGGAGAATTTTTTGTAAACTTAGATAGTAATAATTATGATTCTCATACAGTAGTACAGAATATAAGTGATACTATTAAAAGATATAAACCGGTTAATATGAAACTCCATGATTCTAAAACATTTTTTGTACATCCAGATCTTAAGAGCTGTTCACATGTATTCTTAAGAAATGATAGAGTAAAAAAATCCTTAGAATGTCCTTATGAAGGTCCATATAAGGTATTATCAAAATCAGATAAAGTATATAAAATTCAATTAGAAGGTAGAGTATTATCAGTTTCAATAGACAGGCTAAAACCAGCCTATTTATTACAAGAAAATGTATCTGCGAGTAGTAAAGAAAATAATGTAAAAAAATCCAGCAGTGGTAGAGTTATTAAAACTCCAGTAAGATTTTTGTAAGCAATTAATTAAATATTTTTGTAAAATTAAATTTTACTAAGTTGCAAAAGTATAATAATTAATATGTCACAGGCAAACCTTTACTATTTGGCTTGTATGTAAAAAAAGTCGAGTTATCAAGTTGCGAAACAAACATTTAGTATTAAGGTCGCAAGCGTTATTTGCTGAACCAATGGAATAATAGAATTGCAAGAATATCATTTAACATTATATATAGTATATTAATTTTATTATTTTGCACTAAATCATTGAAGTGTAACTACAATTACCTACAGGAAATAATTATTGCAACAATGGGTAAAACTTATAGTGTTGAAAAAAAGACGGAAGAAGTAATAATTGCCCAAAATGGAGCGAATAAAGCAACCAACTCGCATTTGGAGCATACTGCAGAAAAATATGGTATAGTGATATTAGTTGTAGCTGTGTTTATCATTGTATATATTTCATACATGACATATAGAAAGTGCAAACAAGGTACTCAAAAAATGTTAAGAAAAGAGTTAGCGGTATGGAGTACTGCGAATAGCGTACCAGTGGTTCAGCAAGCGCCTCCGCGACATACTATTGTATGATGTGTTAAACTGTGTATAACTATGTTATGTTAAAATGTAAGTCATGTCATTAAGTGTAAAAAAATTGTAAACCTTTTAACTGTCTTTCAAAATTGTATAACATTTTTTTAAAAAAAGGGGGGAATATTGTGGGGACACGCACACACTCATGTGCTACACATTGTAATGTATGTATTGAATTTAATAAATCAGTTGGCATCTAACTCTCGATCGTTTCATTCGTGTCCCATGCTACAACATAAATCTCTGCTTATATATTTCTTTGTATATTTCTCACTGGCGGGACGTGCAGTTATTTAATGTAATTTTGCAACCTTTTTTGATTTAGTATTATTTATGTATATATATTTATTTATTAAGTGTTTGTATGAGTATTTGTAATGTCTGATGAGTCTGATGTTAATTCGTTTTTCTCTGCTTGTGACTTATGTGTTACATCAAGTTTGAGTAATGATTCTTATAGTGAGCCTCTTACGCTAGGAAACTTACTACATAATTCAATATGCACTTCCGATTATTCCTTAAATGTTTGCCACCTAAATGCCCAAAGCATACCTTCTCACTTCACTGACCTTCTTTTTACCTTTTCTGTTACTTCTACTATCCATGCTATCCTTATTTCCGAAAGTTGGTTGAAACCTTCCTTAAACTCTGTTTCTTATTGCCTTCCTGGATATGTTCTCATAAGAAACGACCGTATTGGCAAGGATGGAGGTGGTGTTGCCATTTAACTACGGAGCGATATTCCATATAATATCATCGCCACATCTCCTTCTCCTTATTCTGCATCCAGTGAGTACATTTTTCTTGAGGTTAGAGTACAAAGTGCTAAAATTGTGCTTGGAGTCGTCTATTGTCCTCCTAATACTGATTATTTTGTTAGTCTAGAGAATGTGCTTGAATCATTTTGTTCAGAGTACAAACATATGATTTTAGACTAGTATTATCGCGGAATTGATACATTATAATACTTAACGGGTACTCACGATATGCGGTTTATGAATTCTTATAGAATTCTTTTTGCCGATATTTCGACCCAGTTGCATGGATCGTGGTCACGGCCAAACTGCGGTAGCGGGGAGAAACCGTTGACAAGCACTAGTGGTAAATTAACCTATCTACCCTACGTCTAGTTCGTTTTTCTTTTTTAGGTTCCATATCACGACACACAACACAAACCGTGCACACGCATTATGTGACGATGAACACCTGCCACAGGAATTAAAACACATAGATGATGTCCTGCGCCGTAATGGCCACATACCTAGGACCACACAAAAGGACAGAAAACATTACACTACCAGTAGAGTTGAGCGACATTGCGCATACTTCCCATATGTAAAAGGGGTAACGGATAAGATAGGTAGAATTTTGGATAGAAGATTTAATATAAAATCTGTATTTATGCCCTTTAAAAAACTTGCGGCCTACCTACGTACACCTAAAGACATCATCCCGTACCAATGTCCCGGGGTTTATAAGGTTGACTGTAGCTGTGGCAACTCCTACATTGGACAGACTAAACGAGCCATATCCCAACGGATTAAAGAACACATCAGTGCAGTCAAAAAGAATGACCCGAAAAAATCTGCGGTAGCTGAACACATCCTTAATTCCGGCTCTAACCACTGGATCGAACTGCATAAACCTCAGGTGATCTCCGCTGAGCGTCATTACTTCCCACGTTTAGTAAGAGAAGCTATAGAGATCAAAAAACATCCTAAGAATTTTAACAGAGAAGATGGTTTTAAACTTGCACAAGCGTGGAATCCGGTGGTTAGTTTATGTAAATCGCAAATAGTGCAAAGTGTGGTGCGTAAGGATACAGTTAGTGTTGTGTGTCGTGATATGGAACCTAAAAAAGAAAAACGAACTAGACGTAGGGTAGATATGTTAATTTACCACTAGTGCTTGTCAACGGTTTCTCCCCGCTACCGCAGTTTGGCCGTGACCACGATCCATGCAACTGGGTCGAAATATCGGCAAAAAGAATTCTATAAGAATTCATAAACCGCATATCGTGAGTACCCGTTAAGTATTATACAGAGTACAAACACTACATTGTCATGGGCGATTTTAATACTGATATGTGTAATCGCTCTTCTAGGTCCATAAAGCTTCTAAATATTTTTAAGTCTGTCAATTTATCTTTAATCTCTTCTTCGCCTACACATCATAATCTTACCTTACAAGATACTTCTCTTGATTTAATATTCGTATCTTCCTTAGATCATGTCAGAACGCATGGACAATTATTGGCTCCTGGTTTTTCTAGACATGACCTTATACAGGGTGTAAATGACAGCGTACCGAATATTAAAAATATGGATTCCTGACACGATTCTGGTGCTTATGGCGTTGGAATTTTTCATCGGATTTTCCTCGGATTTTCAATTTTTTATGCACTTTTTTTTACAAATTTTGGTAGTATTTCAATACTACTGCATAATGCAACATGAATTTAAAAGAAAAACACTCATTATAGTGTTTTTCACGAAAACTAGCAATGTATAACTCGGGACTCGACGGTAGTTCGGCCAGTGGTGTACATGTCTTCCTCATATTTATCATAATTTAAAATATTTTTCGGCCATATTATTGAGTATAAAGCGTTTAGTGTGAGAACAGTATAGTAGTGTGTGTATTGTGATAATTATTGTCTAAGTGTTGTCGTGATTCCGACATTTATTTTCCAATAAAGAATCAGCTGTTCTAGTGGTTGACAATCAGCTGTTGTCAAGCCACCTACAAACTAGCGCGAGTGTTAAAATAACCGTGGTTAAAGTTAAATTAGGGTAAAAACTGTGAAGTGACTTGAACTTGAGAGTGAAAAGCTTTGACAATAGTAATAATAGTACTTATATATTCATTATAAAAATATTTATTCAGCATACAATTCTAAAACATTATTAATAATAGCGCCATCTAGTGTCTAACGTCGGTATTATATCGAACCTCCGATAAGTGTTATATACAGACATCCTACAATGGTTAACAAGTGCGGCACTTGCGGCAAATTCTCTCCTGCAGATGGCGTTAAGTGCGCTTCATGTGGTCTCATCTTCCATCGCCACTGTGCCGATATTGGTTTGAATATGCGTCCTCCTGCTAAATGGCATTGTAAGAGTTGCAAAAGCAAAGCGGCTGGGTTAAATAAAAACATCACACCTCAGTCTAGCGGCTCCGGGAGCACAGTCCACGAGTGTGATGAGAGGCGCATAACGACATCAACTTAGCACATGAAATCAAGTTGATTGGAGCGCGGTTGACGGATATCGTCCAGGAGGTGGCAGGCTGTCGGTCGGATATAACTAGGTTCCAGCAAGAGGTGGTTAAGCTCAACTCCACTATAGCGGACTTCAATAATCGCCTTACTACGGTAGAGGAGAAGGTTATTTCCATCGCTAAGCGCCTGACAGAAGCGGAAACTAAAGTTGTTGCCATTGCTGGTATTGATGTCAATACTGCGATTGAATGCCGGCTTAATGATCGCGATCAAGAGTCGTTTATGTGCGACATTGAAATTACAGGCATCGAGGAAGTCCCTGGCGAAAATCCGGAACACCTCGTATCCTTAGTAGCGCAAAAAGTAGGAGTTACTCTCGATGAGCGTGACGTAATAAGCGTCGAACGAAGAGGGAAGCGTTCCAACGTCGCAGGAGACGCCAATCCGCGGACGCGCACATTAGTCGTGCGTCTCGCGCGCAAGGCGCTTCGCACCCAACTGATTCGCGCAGCTCGCTCTCGACGTGGGGCCGATACGTCGGGGATTTTGACATCATCTGTTCCTCGCCGCTTCTATATTAATGAGAGGTTGACTTGGTATAATAGAAGACTATTTCATAGGGCACGAGAAGAGGCGCGGTCTAAAGGCTGGCGATACGTCTGGACGCGTGACGGGCGTATTTATGCCAGACGAGATAATGACTCAATCTCGTTTCGAATCCGTATCGATTCTGATATTGAGAAGACCTTTAACAATAAATAAAAATCAATTATATTTTAACTATTCTATTATATTAATAATATATTTAAACAATTGCATTATGTTCCGTTGTACAATAACTATACAAAAAAAATCATTTGATTCTTTGATTAATCTTAAATATATCCTAGTTTTAAGTAATGTCTTGGCAAGTTGGTATATGTGGGAACATTTTTGGACGGGTAATATACATCAAGTACACAAACATTTCACAATAAATATAATATACACGATACACTTTACATACCTATTATACACTATTTATTTATTTTTTATTTATTTATTTATTTCTTAGGAAAACTTACAGCTAATGTAATACAGTAGTGCTTAAAACTATAGTCAGACTGAATGCCAATTAAAAGTTTTCACAGATAGGTAAGATAATAACAATATAATCGTTTAACAGACAGTAGACTAATAAAACAACAAAAAAAAAAATAATAATATATAAAGATAACAAAGTTCGCGTTACGTTTTTATTTGTATATTAATATATATATATTTTAATACATGTTATAAATCTAGGTTATTGAAAAAGTATTTTGTTAAATTTATTCTTAATTTTGCTACATTCGTGTGGAATAAATCAATATCACATTTTCTACCAATAACGTTTAGAGACCTACACGCTCTTATTATAAAAGAATTTAACCGATACTTATTTTTTGTTGCTGGGAGGTAAAATAGAGCAGGCACCCTAAACGACCTCGGTATTCGAAAGGTGATACTACTTAATAATTCAGGTGAGTCCACATATGCATTGACAATATTAAAAAGATAAGTTAAGTCAGCTATTTGTCTGCGCTTCTGAAGAGGAAGAATATGTTGCTTCAGACATTGTGTTAGATAAGTAGTGTTATAAGTTCTGCTTCGATATTGAATATATCTAAGAAATCGTTTTTGAATGCATTCAATGCGACTAATATAAAAATTGTAAGAAGGATTCCAAACTTGTGAGGCATATTCCAGATGGCTACGGACAAAAGTGCAATATAGTATTTTAAGTGTTTTAATATTTTTAAAATCCGCAGAGACTCTAAGTATAAACCCAAGAGCCTTAGAGGATTTGATTACTATGTTTTCAATATGTTCATCAAATAAGAATTTGGAGTCAAATGTAACACCAAGATCTCGTACAGAATTTACTCTACTTAAAAGTTCATTATTAATTTTGTATTCGAATGCAAGAGGAACTGGTTTTCGGGTAAATGAGCAAATAGAACATTTGGACACATTAAGCTCAAGCTTGGATTTAAGACAGTATTCGTTGAATGTATTAAGGTCTTTTTGTAGGTTCAGTGCATCCTCAGCCGAACGTATAGTTTTGAAGATCTTCATATCGTCCGCGTATAATAGAACTTTAGAATGTGAGAAACAGTTAGTTATATCATTAATAAAGATAATAAATAATAAAGGTCCGAGTAATGATCCCTGCGGTATTCCCGAAGGAATAGGCATAGCAGAAGAAGTGAAGCCATTGAGAACCACAGTTTGACTTCTATTGGAGATATATGAGCAGAACCATCTAAATAGATCTCCCCTTATTCCCGCCTCTTGCAATTTGCGCAGAAGGATAAGATGATCAATTCTATCGAATGCTTTGGTATAGTCCGTATATATAACATCCACTTGCGCCGGTTCAGCCATACCTTTAGATATATAGTCACTACAAAGAATTAAATTAGAAGTAGTTGATTTGTTCTTAAGGAAGCCATGTTGTTCACTTATAAATGAATGTTTGAGAGCAGAGTATAGTTGTTTATGGATAATTTTTTCAAGAATTTTAGCAAAGAGACATAGTTTTGAAATGGGTCTATAATTTTTTATTTCATTTTTGGCTCCTTTCTTATGTATTGGTGTTATATATACAGACTTCCAAATGCTAGGTACAACTCCCTCACTAATGGACTTAGTATACAATAGAGTGAGTGGCAAAGTTAAACTTTTGGCACAATTGACAATGAGTACAGCTGGTATAGCATCAGGCCCTGCAGACTTCTTAACGTCTAGGTGTTTGAGGAGGCGGTATACGTCACAACTATGAATGACCACTGTCGCAATATCAGAGGCAGATGTAATTAGTGATTCATTACCAAGCGACGTGAATTTATCCAACGGGGTATTAGTATTGTGTTGTAGAAAAGAGGAATGAAAATAGTTTGAAAACATATTACAGATCTCCGAACCATCACTTGAAGAATGATTACCTTCTTTCATTACAGATGGGTATGAATTAGTTAGTTTAAGGTTTTTCACGTAAGTCCAGAAAGCTTGGGGATCTTTAGCTATATTTGTTTCTATGTTAGACATATATTGTTTAAACATTTGACTTTCTAAAACACTAGCTCGCTCTCTTAGTACGACAAATGAGTTGTAATCAGATTGATTTAGGTATTTTTTAAATTTCGAGTGATACTTATCTTTTTCTTTCAAGATTTTTAATAATGGCGATTTGAACCACGGTGGATAATTTCGAGTCGACTTAATTAATATTTTAGGAACATGCTTATTTCGCAAATCATTAAGTATCTTATAAAAATGTGAGACAGCACTTTCCACTGACAAGTGATTAAATTCATAGTCCCAATTAATTTTATTTAGTTCGCTTGATATTGTGTCGTAGTCTCCATTATTATACAAAAATTTACTTCGAGGTTGAGTGGTAAGAACATGGAGTTGGACGAAAGCGGCAGTTATAGATAGCGATTTATGGTGAGGATCCTCCGGTACAAGCGGATCACTACAGCAAGCAATAGATACCTCATCAGTTGAAAAAACTAAATCTAGCAGTCTGTTGTTGCAATTTGTATGAAAGTTAAACTGGGATAAGTTACACAGATGCAATTTGTCTATAAACTCCGCTTGCACTGCACCCTGTACATTGTTGGGACAAAATGAACTATCAACAGTTGAGGGGTACCAGTTAATATTTGGCAGATTAAAATCACCTAGTAGTGTTTTAATATTTTCTCTACCCTCTATTCAAAAACTAAAATGTACCTAATGTTGATATTGTAATTATACTAAATACACTTATGTTAACGCACTATAATGTAAACTACGCTAAGTGAAATGTTATTTGTTTAAGAAAAATGTAATTTTCTCTGTAAGTGAATTTGTAATTCTTATGAGAAATAAAGTCTTTAACCTATAGTAGTAAAAATTTATCTGAAGTATGATTTAATACGATATCCACAAGATTATCCGAGAAATTTAACAGTTGAGTTGAAATTGTGTTACCTTTATTTTGTTGACATATATATACGGTACAAATATGAAATTTATAAGATATTTTTGGTTTACCTTGTTGTACTGACAGAGTAACCCATATGTCCTCAGCAGTAGAAAACCAACATACATACATATTATATTTCATTTAGCTTAATACAAATATATACACTATTATTCTTAACTACAGTTAATATATTAAACAAAATGGACAAATTTTATTCTCAAAACTATGCAATATCTTTATATTACAATATTATTATTATTTGGGTACTATTTACATTACTATATTATGATTAAGGCGAAAAGCATGAAATTTGGTTTCCTTAACCCAGGCTCGCTCGGGACTCGGCACGATGAATTTATAGCGGCTATGTTGGATAATGCCGTAGATCTTATGGCTATAAATGAGACCTGGTTAAGACAGGGTGAAGAGAGACGCGCGCCCGTTGTGCCCGGGTATAAACTGACACATGTTCCGCGTCCCGCCGCGGTGCGTGCGCGCGGGGGAGGGGTCGGCTTTTATATTCGTAAAGGGCTGCGGGCTCGAGTTCTTTCGCATCCTGTATCGCAGTTGGTTGAGCAAATGTGGTTAAGTGTAAGTATAAGTGGGAAGAAAATTCTTGTAGGGACGGCATATCGACCTCCGTGGCTAACCTTACAGATATTTCTAGATGCCATTACCGATTCTTTGTCGTCCTTTGCATGGCATAACTACACTATGATCATGGGAGATTTCAATGTCGATTTATTAAATACTAACCATGTAAATACGAAAGGCGTGCACGAGTTTCTTAGATTTACCAATCTTAACCAGTTTGTAAATGAGCCGACCCATTTCACTGACCATAGCCAGACTCTTTTAGACTTAATATGCGCAGATGCTAGTGTTTCTCACGTAAGAGTAACGTTTATCAAGGAATTGAGTAGTCATGCATTCATAACTTGTAAATTAAATACCCTTAAAACTGTTAGGCCGCGTCGATTCATACTGTACAGACCAATAAAAAACATTGACTTAGACCAATTTCGAAAAGACCTTTTGGCTATAAACTGGAGGACTGTTCAAGGAATGAATAACGTTAATGACTTGACTAATTATTTTACAAATAAATTAATACAATTATTTAATATTCATGCACCATTTAAATCTATATACGTCAATGATGAACATCATCCTTGGGTCACTCATAATTTGAGAATGATGATGAAAACAAGGAATAAAGCTCTAAATCGGGCCCGTAAGACTGGTTCAGAGGTGCATAAGGCATTCTACCGCGAGCTCAAGACAGTTGTCACAGGTGCTTTACACTCTGAAAAAATTGCTTATTTCAATCATTACATCAAAAGGAATGTAACAAAACCTAGCATTATGTGGAAACATCTAAGGCAACATGTAACTACAAAAATTGCTAAAGACTTATCTCTTCCTCTGCATCTCTGTGAAGCTGATCAAATCAATAGCCACTTCTTAGATGTTCCCGGCGGAAAAACTGTATCTCTTTCATACGTAACATTCCACGAATTCCACAGACATTGCCCCGCCCTATTCCAGTTTCAAGAGGTAACTGATACTGAAGTGGCTAAAGTCATAAAATCCTTGCATTCCAACGCGGTAGGTATTGACGGTGTGTCACTTGAAATGCTGCTGTTAACATTACCTGAAACGCTTGGTTTTCTGACAAAAATCGTAAATACGTCCATCAGCAGCAGCACCTTTCCGGATCTATGGCAGCAAGCTTTAGTCAGACCCTTAGCGAAAAAAGATAACCCCATAGAATTTAAGGATTTGCGACCTATTAGCATATTACCATGTGCTTCTAAAATATTAGAAAAAATTGCATGTAACCAACTCAAGAGTTTCTTAGAATCTCATGACATACTGCCGTGCACTCAGTCAGGTTTCAGACAAAATAGGAGCACTACAACTGCTTTACTTAATGTTGTGGATGACTTGCTAACTGCTCAAGCTACGGGTGAAGTAAGTATTCTCGTTCTACTAGATTTTACACGCGCCTTCGACTGCATAAACATCCCATTACTGCTATCCAAGTTGTCCTATTACGGCCTATCCGCTGATGCGGTAAACTGGTTTGACAGTTATTTTCGACATCGAATGCAGTATGTGGTTCTGGAGCAGGATGGAAGCACTTCAAAGCAGTACTCGTCTAGCAAGGCAATCACAAGAGGAGTAGCTCAGGGTTCCATCTTGGGGCCTTTGCTATTCATTTTGTATAGCGCGGACGTCGTGAAACATATTAAACACTGTAAATATCATTTATACGCAGACGACTTGCAGTTGTACATCTCATTTAAGCCTTTCGAGACTTACGCAGCAGTCGAAAAACTTAATGCGGATTTACAAGTGGGCAAATGTAAATACCCTTATACTAAATGCGCAGAAGTCTAAATACATGTTAATCGGAACGAAAAAGCAAGTTCAAAAATGTTCCACATATGATCCCAAAGTAATAATAGATAATGCACCGATAGAAAGAGTTTCAGAAGCACGTAATTTAGGAGTGGTCATAGATGAGTCCTTGCGGTTTGAAAAACACGTTGTAAACACAGTAAGAAACTGTTTCTATCGACTCAAAATTTTATATCATATAAGAAATTATATTGGGATCGACTTGCGTATGAGTCTCTGCGATACATTAGTTTTATCTAAATTAAATTACGCCGACGTTGTTGTTGGTCCAAGATTACTAGTACGCTCGCAGAATCCCATACAGCGCGTGCAAAATGCCTGCGCAAGATACTGCTTTGATATCCCGCATCGCGCCCACGTTACACCCTTTATAAATAATGCCAACATTTTAAAAATGAAGCACCGCAGGCATTTACATTTTGCCTGTATGTTGTTTGGCATTGTCAAGAACAAATGTCCTCCATATTTATATGACAAGTTGTTATGGGCGAAAAACTTAATTACAACTCACAATATTAGGGGTAATAGACTTGTATATCCAGCACACTGTACCGCGGCCTTTAGCGGCAGTTTCAAGTACAACGCCACAAAGTGCTGGAACAATCTGCCGCCGCCCATTCGTAATCTGAAAACGACATATAATTTTAAAATCAAATATAAATCATACCTGTTAAATATAGAAAAGCAATGAACATAATCTATACATACACGCTCACACACACACACACACACAAACACTGGTACGTACACAGTCGAGTTAGACGAATTATACTTTGTAATACAATAAACAATAAACAAAAGTTGCACTTACCCTCTAAAATATTGTTGACTCATGCCAACTTCATAAAATGTTTATCGTTTTGTTATAAATTTATTAAGTCTTCCTTCAACAGTAGCGCGAATGTATGTAACTACATAACACCTTCCTTTATGTGATTTAGCTGCGTTTTAATTTAAAATATTGTGATTTGGATTTTCTTTATTGTGTAGTAGAGTATTAGTTTATGGTTTAGTCTATGATTCAAGTTAGTCTATAATGTTTATGCTCTAGTGAGCATGGAGGATTTGGAACATAGAAATACAGGCATATGAAAGTAAATAACTGTTTTATTAGAATTACACATGGTGTCAGGTGAAAAAGTGAAAAATGGATAACCAAGCGCCAAAATTACAGGCGGGCGGCGACATTGCCGACAATTGGAGATTATTTATTCAACAGTTCGGAATTTATTTGATTGCTAACGAGTACGAAAAAAATTTTAACAAGGTAAAAGTGGCCATGCTTTTAAATGCAGCAGGTCCAGAAGCGCTCAGAATATATAACTCATTTAATTTAATTGGTTCGGGAACGGCGGAGACACAAAGTACTAAGGAAGTTGACACGGGTACACAAATTGAAACGAAAGAAGTGACTTTCCAAGATGTCGTCGATTCGTTCGAGAAATATTTCGCGCCTCAGAAAAATATTGTATTTAACAGGTACCAGTTTTTTAGAAGGGTGCAAGAGGACGGTGAATGTTTTGATTCATTCCAAACAAGTATCAAACTATTGGCAGCTAAATGCGAGTTTGGAGTACAATTAAATTCCTTGTTAAGGGACCGTATTGTCATCGGCGTGAGGGATGCGGTGTTGCAAGAAAAATTACTTGCTATGGGTGATCTAAGCTTAGAAAAAGCAATACAAATTTGTAGAGCCTTTGAACAAAACAAGAAGGAGAAGGAAATTATGCAAAATGATAGTGTGAGTAACAGTTTTTGTATTGTACAAAAGAAAAAAGAATTTAGAGATTACACTCTTAAGAAAAGCAAATTCGAATGTTACAAGTGTGGTAAAATACATGGTTTAAATGAGTGTCAAGCTTATGGCAAAATTTGTTATAGTTGTGGAAAAGTAAACCATTTTAAGAAAATGTGTTCCAGAAATTATACAAGAAAATGGAAAGAAAATGATAGAAAAGTTCAAGAGGTAGAAACAAGTATCACAAATGAAAATGTGGATAGCTTAAGAATTGAACAGATTGAGTTGAAAACTAAACGAGAAGATTGGTTTCATGAGATTTATGTTGATGATATTGGAAATGTTAACTTTAAATTAGATACAGGAGCGGATATTAATGTGTTGCCATATCATCTCTATCTAAAATTAGATCCTAGGAAAATAAAACTGAAGGAAAACAAACACAAAATTACTAGTTACGGAGGGTTTGTTATAAGTCCAGTCGGAGTAATTAGTCTTAAATGCAAGCCTTTGGGACGGAATGTTACAGATATAAAATTCACTGTTGTAAATGGTGACACAACACCAATTTTGGGCAGGGACACTTGTGTTCAGTTATCTTTAATTCAAAGAGTGTATGGAATGTCTAATAATTTAACTGAAGTTGGTAAGTTTTTACAACAATATCAAGATGCTTTTACTGGTTTAGGTAAATTACCTTTTGAGTATAAAATAAGATTGTCAGAAAAAGCATTACCTATTGTAAAACCTGTACGTAGAGTGCCTGAAATTTTAAAACCTAGATTAAAAGAAGCATTAAATAAGTTAGAAGCTCAAAAAATCATATCTAAAGTTACAGAGCCCACAGAATGGGTAAATGATTTAATTATTGTGGAAAAACCAAATGGATCTTTACGTTTATGTTTATGTCCTTTAGAATTAAATAAGTATATCATGAGAGAACATTTTAATATTCCTACAATAGAGGATTTAACTGCAAATCTTTCTGGCATGAAATATTTTACTGTTATTGATATGAAAGATGGGTTTCATCAAATAGTATTGGAGGACAGTTCTACTTTTCTGTGCACATTTAATACACCTTTTGGTAGGTATAAATTTAATAGGTTACCCTTTGGCCTTTGTTCCAACCCCGAAATATTCCAAAGAGAAAACACTAAAATATTCGGAGACATTAAAGGAGTGCAAGTTTACTATGATGACATAATTGTTGCTACAAAGACCAAAGAGGAACATGACATGGTATTGAAAATTGTTATGGAACGTGCTCTTAAATATGGTGTTAAGTTTAACCCTACTAAACTTCAATATAAGATTCATAAAGTATGTTATTTAGGGTTTGTTTTTTCAGAAATAGGGATTCAGACAGATTGTAAACAAGTAGACTCAATATTAAAAGTAAATAAGCCAGAAAATAAGAAATCATTACAACAATTTCTAGGTATGGTTACTTTCTTGCATAGGTTTATTCCAAATATGTCTAATGTAGCTGCTCCACTAAGAAAATTACTTAAAAAAGATACTAAATGGTGCTGGAATACAGAACAAAACAATGCATTTAGTCTATTAAAAAAATTAGTAAGTGAAGCTCCAACACTTGGTTATTTTGATATAAATAAAGAGATTATAGTTCAAACTGATGCTAGTAAAGATGGTTTGGGAGGATGTTTAATGCAGGAAGGTAGACCTATTGCATTTGTTTCCAGAAGTTTGACGTCCGCTGAACAAAACTATAGTATGGTAGAAAAGGAACTTTTAGGAGTCTGTTTTGCTATTTCTAAATTTCATCAGTTTATTTATGGTCATAAATTTAAAATACAGACCGATCATAAGCCATTAGTGCACATTACTGTTAAAGAAATTCATAAATCAACTAACAGAATTCAACGTATGTTACTCAAGTTATTAAAATATTCATTTACAGTTGAATACATTCCTGGAAAGCATATGTTTGTATCAGATTATTTGTCTAGAAATTATTTAAAAGATGAGATATGTGAAGATCCCGACATGTCAGATATTGTACATACCATTGCATTAGAAGAGTACTTACCAATAAGTAAAGTTAAATTGAAATTGTTTCAAGAGGAAACCATAAAAGATATTTTGTTATCAAAAGTTCTTAATTTTGTTGATAATGGTTGGAAAAAATATTGTAAAGCAGATCCTGAGTTGCATCAGTTTTATAAAATTAAGGATCAGCTGTTAGTAAAAGATAATATAATATTTTATAATGACAAAGTTGTTGTGCCCAAAAGTATGTATACCGAAATGCTTAAACAAATTCATGGTAATGCACATTTAGGAATTGACAAATGTAAAAAACGTGCTAGAAATATACTATATTGGCCTAAAATGTCATCGATGATTGAGATGTATGTTAAATCATGTAGAGTTTGTGAAAAATATCAGTCCAATAATCGTAAGGAGACACTTATACAACATAAAATACCTGAATTACCTTATATGAAACTAGGAATGGATATTGCTGAATATGGTGGAAAATGTTATTTAATTGTAGTAGATTATTTTTCAAAATGGTTTGACATAATCAGTATCAAAAATAAGTCCATTGAGTTAATAATAACTAAATTAAAACAATTATTTTCTGTGAATGTGAATTCCTAATCAAATAATATGTGATAATAGTCCATTTAATTGTTTTCAACTGCTTAAATTTTGTAAAGAAAGAAATGTTGAGTTAGTTCATTCATCTCCATATTATCCTAAGTCCAATGGTCTAGCAGAAAAAGCAGTAGGAATAGCCAAGCATATTATAAAAAAATGTGATTCAGAACAAGAAATGTATGAAGCCTTGCTTGAGTATAGAGTATCACCTGTGGCAGGAACAGATTACTCTCCTTCAGAAATGTTAATGGGGCGGTTATTACGTTCAAAACTACCCACAGTTAGACATCATTTACAGCCTAAGGTGATTATAAAGGATGCATTTAAACAGCAAATGAATAGAAATATTAAGATTAAAAAGTACTATAATGTAAACGCTTCATCTGGTAAAGAATTTAAAAAGGGGGATAAGGTTGTTATTAGAAATGCTATTAATAATACTTGGGAGCCAGGTGTAATTATAGAAAAAACTGAAAATCCTAGGTCATACAGAGTAGTCAATAAGAGGGGAAAAGTATTGATTAGAAATTCTATTCATTTAAAACATTCTATGAATAAGTATAATTGTTTGGATTCAGATTTGATATCAGATGACTCTCTTACAAAGGAACCATTAGAAATAAATAAAAATGTTGTAAGACAGGAAGAATGTAATGATGATAATTTGACACAAGAATTGCCAGTTGCTAGATCACCATTGCAGGAAACACCAATTAGAGAAAATCAATCATCATTACATAATTCTGAGTCAATATGTTTAAATAATGAAAAAAGGATGATTACTTCAAAATCTGGAAGAATTGTTAAAAAACCAGCATACTTAGATGATTATTGTGAATGATTATTATTGTTAATGAGAGACATGCTAAAGAGGGAGATGTGTAGTAGAGTATTAGTTTATGGTTTAGTCTATGATTCAAGTTAGTCTATAATGTTTATGCTCTAGTGAGCATGGAGGATTTGGAATATAGAAATACAGGCATATGAAAGTAAATAACTGTTTTATTAGAATTACACATTTATTAGATACACTTTGCCACACATGTTATTTAGATATGTTTTAATTTTAAGTATTGTTATTGTATTTTTTTTCTTTATATTATATTTTGCCAATGCACCACTCGACCGAGTTACTCGTCGAATTGGGACACACTGAAAATCAGTGGCCGTGGTTCGCCGCGGTGAAGCTGAGTGTGGACCCTTTTGTAAAATTTTACTGCAGTAATGGTCAAATTTAAAATTAATGTATACTGTTAAAGTATGTCTTATTATGTTGTAGTATTTTTTTACAAATAAATATTTCTTTCTTTCTTTCTTTCTTTCTTTCTATAATGAATGCGCTATCAGCTGTTCGACGTCCGGTCAATGACGCCGCGCGGCTGAAGCCGTGCGGTGGGCCGCCCCGCGCTCCGCCGCACCGACTTCCACCAATTTAGGAACCAAGTTTCCAAAAAACATTCAATACCTAATTCAAACATTTTAACGCAAATAATAACTGAAAACATTATTCGGAAAAATACTAAATACCTATTCTTTTGTTTATTTTTGTGTACCTAATGATTGAAAACTTCTTCATTTATTTAGGGCAAATAAAAATAAATCACAAATAATGATTAACATTTTAACGTATTTTTTTCAGAAACAAACATAAGGGAAACATCATTAAAGAAATGATGTAGGTACATAAGTATCATGCAAAATTCTATTCCACATACACAGTACACTCACGCATACAGCGCGGTGCGGCTCTTCAGTCCTTTGCCGAAAGGCGGGATTAACGCCGCACACAGAATAAACAATAAAAAGATAACTCAATGTGGCTAATAAAGTACTTGTTCTCCGTAGGTCATGTACTCGAGATGATGAGTTAGTTTCTGTGATAAGAATATCAATAGTTATTAATTGATATTATAATAGCTTTTTATACTTTCGTTTTTTTATGTTGTATGTTGTTATTTTATGAAATTTTAATTTGCTTTTATGTATTTAAAGTATTTAGAATCTTGAAGTAAACCAGTCTAATTTGAACTAACATGAATAATGTTTATAATGTACCTAATTTGGTATTTTATTAAAATTACAAAACAACGAGTGGAAAGTAAAAGTAATTGATTTGTCAGTTTTAAGTTAAAGGTTGTGTCATATCTGAATTTAATTGAATCTGTGTAATGCACTCGCTTAGTAGTAACTCGTCACGGAGCGGCGTATTGGCGGTTTTCTTTGATAGTTCGGATATTATTTAAAATTTGAAAAATTGTCACAGTTCGTGATTTTCGCTTGCGGAAGACGGATGCTCTGCAAATTTCGGTTTCGTGTTAGTCGTGTCGTGTGTGAACTGTTATTTATTATTACTTGTTATTGCTTTAGTTTTGTGTTTTTAGTGTTTTTATTGTTATTTAGTTTTTGCAAAATGCAGTTCAGTGCTCGTGAATACGGGGAAATGCTAATGTGTTATGGTGAAGCACAGCGAGCTCTGCATCTGTACATCCAGAGGTACCCTTATGCTCGCAATCCAACGGACAGTCGTGTACTCGGGCGTACCAACGAGTGTTGGATAATCAGCCGATTGTACCGCAGCAGGAAGGTGCCGGAAGAATGTTGAGAGCACGTGTGGTGGGTAATGTTTTGGAAGCCGTGCGTCTAAATCCGCGCTTAAGTACACGCACCGCAGCTCGAGTATTGCGCAATCGGCACGGGTCTTAGTCTAGGTAGGTACTAAGTTAATAAAATAGAATAAGCGATTTGTTGTTAGATGCGTGCGGGGAATAACTACTTATAATACAATAAGCGATCGGCGATCGGTACGCGGGTTGTTCGATGTACATTGCGCGCTCAAAAATGACCAACTCGGGAACCAATAATTTCCGAGGAAAATTGATGAGTTATTTTTAGTTCATTTAGTGTCACAAATCTACCATTTAAGTTTTCGGTACGCTGTCATTTACACCCTGTATATCTTTCCTATAAAGCAAAGCCCCCTAAGCATGAGCCTGAAGTCATTTGGATGCGAAGCTTTGCAAAAATCAACCTTGCTACTTTAAAGAAAGACGCCAGCCGCATTGATTTCGCTTCAGTGGTTGCTGCAACATCAATTGACGAGAAAGTCTCTACTTTTAATACTGCTATCTTGAATCTTTTCGATTTGCATGCACCACTAAGGCCTGTTAAGGTTAAGAAACCTCCTGCGCCATGGATCACCCGTGGTGTAAGAATGGCAATGACACGTCGGGACAGATTATTTAGAAAATTTAAACGTAATAGGTGTGGTGAAAATTGGGATCTTTATAAATCTGCTCGTAATAGATGCAATCAGATTGTGAGAGCAGCCAAGCGTCGTTATTTTTACGACAATATTTCAAGCTCCTCCTCGGCTGACATTTGGAAATTTCTTAATTCCATTGGCATAGGGAAATCTAAAAATTCCCCTAAAATGCCACTATTTTCACTTAATGATTTAAATGAACACTTTTCGTCGTGTTCCTCTCTTGATCCGTTAGTCAAATCTAAAACTATTTCTGAAATTAGCTCGATGAATCGACCCCATAACAGTAATTTCTCCTTTTCTCCAGTTTCTGTGGATGACATTAAGAAAACTATTTTCTCTCTCAAATCCAAAGCAGTTGGTTACAACAATGTGGGAAGAGCTATGATTTTTCCACTTCTAGAGTGCCTCGTCCCTATACTTACCCACATTATCAAAAGTTCGCTGTTGTCAGGGTGTTTTCTTTCTGTCTGGCGTAAAGCATTTATTTCCCCTCTTCCGAAAGTCTCTAATCCCTGCCAACTAAACAATTATAGGCCAATCTCAATATTACCATTTCTGTCAAAAATTCTCGAAGCCACTGTTCACAAACAGATTTCCTCCTTTCTCTTCAGTAATACTCTTCTTTCTCCTTTTCAATCTGGTTTTAGACCAGGGCACAGTACCACAACTGCCCTTCTTAAAGTTACTGAAGACATTCGTGAAGGCATGGAGAATAAACTGGTCACCATTTTAGTTCTTATTGATTTTTCTAATGCATTTAATATGGTTGATCACGATATTCTCCTAGCCGCTCTTCAACATATCAACTTTTCATCCACAGTTCTGGATTGGTTTTCCTCCTACCTTCGTGGCCGCCAGTAAGCTGTCAGAGTTAACCGTGTGTTTTCTGGCGTTCCACAAGGTGGTATTCTCTCTCCTATATTATTTGCCGTTTTCATAAATTTTATAACATTTTTCCTTGACTGTTCTTACCATTTGTACGCCGATGACTTGCAGATTTATACACAAATTGCTGTTGATGACATTGATGCTGGGATTGCTAAGATCAACAGAAATTTAAACAACATTAATATGTGGTCGCATAAATTTGGTCTTAGCGTTAATCCAACCAAATGTCAATCTATTATTATTGGGAGCTCTCCTCAATTAAATAAATTAGATTTAAACCTTGTTTCTCCGATAAGCTTAGATAATATTGTAATCCCCTTTTCACCAGTAGTTAAAAATTTAGGCATTTATTTGGACTCAACATTAAACTGGGACGCTCACGTGTTTGAAGTTAGTCGGTCGGGTTTTGCAACGTTGCGTTCACTTAATCGTTTTAGAAATTTTTTACCTGTTTCTACCAAAAAGTATCTTGTGCAAACTCTCATCCTTCCAATTATTGATTACGCTGATGTGTGTTACTCTGATCTTAATGAAGTTCTTCTTAACAAACTTGAACGTCTTGTTAATTATTCTATACGTTTCATTTTCTGTCTACGAAAATTCGACCATATATCCTCCTATCGTCGCCGTCTCAATTGGCTCCCTATTCGTGAACGTAGACAGCTCCACTTGCTTAATTCTCTTTTTTCTATTCTTTTTGATCCACTTACTCCAGAGTATCTGAAATATAAATTTCAGTATCTCTGTGATTTTCACCAACGAGATCTCCGTTCCTCAGACTCTCGTGTTCTGTCTCTTCCTCCTCATCGCTCTGGATTTCTCACTAATTCTTTCACGATCCAATCGGCACGACTTTGGAACGCTCTTCCTGAGGAACTAAGAAGGATGTGCTCCAAATGCTCCAAGTATTCCTTTAAAAAGAAAGTTTGTGCTCACTATCTCAAACTTATTTATTGTTAATGCCATTATAATGTATCACTTTGTATTTATTCAATGTTCATTCAAAGTACTTACTTCTTTCGTTAATATATAGTAATTTATATATCTGCTATTTATGTATCTATGTATATCTACTTTTCATCTACATATTTATATATCCTTTTTTTTCTCTTTCTTTCTTACGTATTCTTATCTTTTATATTAATTTCCTTTTTTTTATTTTGTACCGCCTTCAATATTCTCTGCACTTCCCTAAGGTTGACTGGCAGAAAATGCTATTAAGCATTAAGTCCGCCTTTTGTCCATTGTTTTCTGTGGTCAATAAAGTTTTAATAAATAAATAAATAAACTACATAATATTCTAATATTGAAAATATTTTAATTATTATGAAATTATCACTGAAATGAATCACCAGAAGTGCAGTAACCCATTATTGACGATTCTGTGTTTGAAGGGCTATTCAGTTTTGATATTTCGTTGATGAGCATCTCCTGAACCTGAGTCCGAAATAATAATTTATTCAGAGATGGTAGCTTTTTCATATACGGCATTATAGACTTGAACCAGTTCAAGTCGTCGTCGTCTTTATTTAAATCTTTCTTCATTAGGTCTATTTTTTCTCGTTCAAGTGTTACTAAGATTTCTTCAATACTTTTTGGTGCACTTTCTTGTACAGCCAAAGTTCCAATAGCTCGCGATGGGGTATGCGACGGTCCAGGTGTCGAGGTATTATATGGTATTTGTGCCGAAATAGCATTTTGTGCAATTGCAGCTTCAGTCGTAGGGCCATCGGTTATTGCCAAATTGGTATCATCTGTATTGAACTGTGATTTATCGGTTTGTGAATTGTATGATGTTTTCTCAGAAAGTATAGACATCACAGTATCATGATCGATAATGTCGCTTTCATCTAATATTTTATTTTGAATATTACTGCGTTTTACGAGGTTTCAAAATTGCCTTTAAAAATTGCATTGATTCAAAATGTGGCCAATCAGCTTGATATTGACCATTTTGATCTGCATCCGAACCCGATCTTGGCTTTTCTACTTCTTTAAGCTCCCTGTTATAGGAATCTCTTAAATTCTTCCATTTCTTTTTTACATCATCAGCTGAAATAAAAACAATATTATTACTTACAGATATTTGGTTACTGGAACACCATATAGAAAGTTATCATTCAATTTCCGTATATCAAATATAGTGAAAGAAGTGTGTACTGCAATTTGGAAGACTTTAGTAATAAAACATATGCCTACACCCACAAATGAAATGTGGAAAAGTACCTATCGCAACAGATTTCTGGGAGAAATGGCAATTTCCTAATTGCATTGGTAGCCTTGATGGCAAACATATACGTATTAAGAAACCAAAAAAATTGGTTGTATGTACTACAATTATAAGAGATTTTTGTCTATTGTATTACTAGCGTTAACTGATGCTAACTATAAATTTATAATGGTTGATATTGGTGCCTATGGAAAAGATAACGACGCTGCAGTTTTTGACGCATATACTTTACGACAAGCAATAGAACATAAAAAATTACAAATACCGGACCCCGATTTTTTACCAAATACCCACATTAAAGCGCCTTTTGTATTTGTGGGTGATGCTGCATTCCCATTAAAAACATATCTTCTGAAGCCTTTCGCACAAAAAAATGTCAATGACGGAGATATTAAAGAGCGGTTCAACTATAGATTGTCTCGTGCGAGGATGGTCGTTGAGTGTTCTTTTGGTTCAACAGCGTTAAGGTTTGGATTACTTAATACGCCAATTGAGACAGATATCGAAAATACAATTTACACTATAAAAGCTATAACCTAATTCACAATATAATACGTGATCTTGAGAATAATTACGAAAATTTAACGTCAACTTCATCACTTCATCTTCAAAAATCAAGAAGATATAATGCATCAAGTCAAGCAGCCTTCCATACAAGAGAAACATTCGCGAATTTTTTTAATGAACATTGAAGGTTTTGGCCCTTAAAAAAGTGATTGCAAGACTAAATTACTAAACTTAATAATAATATAAATAAAACTTACTCGTGCATTCCACTGCTTCGGCAACATTCTTCCAACTTCTTTGTACCAATAAACGATTCTTATAATTTTTATGTTTTTTGTCCCACAATAATCTTTGCTCACGCACTGCGGCGATCAACGTTTCTGAATCAACCATTTCGTAAATCGTGGTGTCGCGTCTGGTCGCCCTCAAAACAAGTCCGCATTACGTCGCGTCTCGCCGCAGACTGACATGTAGGCCACAAGTAGGGTATGCCATTGAGTTGATCGCGTTCACCGCGTTCGCAGCGTCGCGTCGCGTCGTATTCGTCGCTCACGCAGGACACCGCGTTACAGGGTGAACGAGTTGCTCTTTATGCCTGGAGTAGTTGCATGGAGGGACCGCGACGGCTTGGCACAATGCCACCGCTGCCAAGGCTTCGGCCATGCCTCCTACAACTGCTTCCGGCGCACCATGTGTGTCCGGTGCGCAGGGACTCATGCAGTCCGGGACTGCCCTCTCCCGCGGGACGCTCTGCCGGCTCGACACGTCCGCTGAGGTGCTGGTCACCGTCGCAGAGGCAATCAGCGAGGTCGTGGCCCAGCACCCGGACCTTATTGTGGCCGTACTGTAGTGTACGTAAGAATAGTATTAAGGTATGTTGTCTGTGTGTGCATGCGTATTAGGCTAAGCTATAATGTAATAGATTTAGGACAGTAATAAAAGTAATCTCATCCCGAACGGTTGCGTTTCATTATGACCACACGTCACTTCATGGCGACCCTGCCTTGAGTAAAATGACGGAAGCGCGGTCGCGTCGCGGTACGTTTCAAGTATACGTATAGTAATTAATTTAAGCGCAAGAAAAATGGGTTGAACTCAAACAAAAGAAGAAACGATAATTGCGCAAACGGCGGCTGGCAACGGAAAAAATTCTGCATCAGCGGATACCAGCAGTTACTCCAGCACTTCAATCACTAACATACTGCTAACAGTTATCGTCGTAGTGGTATTGGCAGCAGCGTTGTACATGGCGTGTCGATTTTATAGAAAAATGCACGGTAATTGGATCGAGAAGCACATAAACCGGCGGTCCCTGCGTCGGAGCCAAGCCCTCGAAGCTTTGGAGAAGCGTCCAGCCCCGCGATTAGAGTCAGTTTAGTGTAGTGAAATTTTAATTATTATTTTTTCTTGTGCCTTGTGGTAAATCTTTGACAATATTACATTCGTCTGTGACTATAACTTATACATTTTAGTGTGACCATTAACGTTAATATTATAATAATTGTTGGGACATTAAGAAATAAGTAATGTCAAGTGTAATCGCCATAATAGAATTCTATTCAAACCGTAAGTATCTAATTTTAAATCATGCGCGGAGACTACCCGAATACGATATTTATTTTATTTATTTATTTATTTATTAGGATTGCCAACGGAACGTACACATTACATTTTTAAGAAAAAACATTAAAATAAGTCCTTATTATATGTTGTTCCAATTATAGGCGACCACGTCTTACAATATAATATAATACTTATTAATATGAAACTAAATTTAACAAAATCCTATTCTAATATTGCGCCAAATTTAATCAATTATATAACCTTAATTATTATTTATATTATTCTTATTCTTATTAACCATTATTAATTATCAATTATTATTGTTATCAATTATTAATTACCAAACATTAAATTATTTAAATAAAATACCTAGAAAAAAAATGCATCAATAAATTTTCCTTAAATTTATAAAAAATATCTTGAAATATATCAATGTTGAGACCTGGGTAAATAGTTGTATGATCGGGTCATCCTAGTCAGAGGAGAATTTCTTCCCAAGTTGGTGCGGTAAGCGTTGACTGAGAACAGCTTGTGAGTTCCAGGTCGAGGTAGTTTATATGGTATAGAGAAGTTAATCCTTTTTAGTAAGTAAGAACATTCAATTTTACCATGCAGAAGTTTATACAAAAATAGGAGGTCAAGATATTGTCGTCTTTTATCTAAACTTGGAAGTTTAAAATGATCCAATCTGTTAGCATATGAATTTATATTATGATTAACCTTCATTTTGTATGCTAAGTTACCTAAAAATCGTCGTTGAACTCGCTCAATTCGAATTTTGTAGACTTCATAAAATATCCTAAAAACTTCATAAAATTTTGTAGACTTCATAAATATAAATATAGATATCCGAACGTATATGGTATGTTTTCGCATTCCTCCCCTTATAAGGAAGAGGTGTTAGTTACATTGCATTGTGAGATGATTCCTTTTATTCAGTCATGATACATATTAGTGTAATCCTTTGTTCTAATTATTATAGATTATGGCAGATGACTTAACTACAGTATATGGTGAATTGTTAGTGATCCGCAAATATTTAATAAAGAAAGGACGAAGTAGATATGCGTGTTCTGTAACTTTAAATAATTAGAAGAGGCTAAGTGTTTATATAATAGGGCCAAACTATTGTTATCTACGATTAAAGCCAATAAGGACCCTGCGTTAACTACTTTTACTGCTACTTTTAATCAAATCCATGCGTTATACTTAGAAATATCTCAACTGTGTACTATTTCAAGCGGGCAAAAAACAAAGTTAAAAATGGTGTTCGATATTCGTACCGCCTGCAACTTAATTCCATTAATGGACGATAAAGAAGAGACGACTAAACGATTGATTGATGCCGTGGATATGTATGCCGAAATGTTGGATAGTGAGGGAAAATCATTTTTAATAAAATTTGTTCTGAAAGGTCGACTGTCTGAGAATGCAAAATTACGGTTGTCAAATAGTTACTCTGAAATAAGCGAATTATTAACTGATTTAAGAAAACATTTATTGACTACCAAATCTTTTACAGCTATTCAATCTCGTTTACAAAATACGAATCAGGGTTGGAGGTCTGTTAACGAATATGGTGCCGAAATTGAAAAGCTTTTTACAGACCTAACTATCTCGCGAGCTGATGGTGACTCAGCGAAGTATACGGTACTAAAACCATTAAACGAAAAAATGGCTGTAAAAATATTTTCAAACGGTTTAAAAAGTTCCAGGATGAGTACGATCGTAGCCGCCCGAAACTACGACAGCCTTAAAGACGCCATTCAAGCAGCGAAGGATGAGGAGGTGGCAATGCCTTCCACATCCTCTCAATCGGCCATCCTTCAGTACTCACGAGGAGGTAGAGGTAAGTACCGAGCGTCGTCAAATTTAGGGCAACGAGGACGATATCAAAGGACATACTCTAATAACTACTTCCACCCTAGGGGGTTATCATAGAGGACAACCCCGTGTGCAGGCGACCCGGCCTGCTACCTATCGTTCAGATCGAGGTAGGTACTATTATAATACTAGAACGTATAGCCCTCGCCAAGCATCGAAGCGAGGTCAGAGTAAGCGGAACATTTATTCACTTCAACAGACAGACGGTAATAATGATCATGTGAATGAGAATGATAACAACTTCCTAAACTGTAATCCGTTCATGCAGTTTTTTCGGAATTAAAAATTATGTAATGACTTTTGAAGGACAGTGCAAATATATTTCATTTTATGTCGCTAATAGAAAATATTTATTTTTATTTGACACTGGTGCATCGATATCAGTTATTAAAAATTGTGAATTACCAAACTGTGTCCGTGTATTTAGAGATAATACAATTAATTAACGGTATAGGAGGTCAAATTCGTTCTTCAGGTTATGTAACATTTACACTCAAAACAGAGAACCATAAAGCATTTCTTCATAAATTTCATGTTTTTGACAAGTTTAAAAGCTACCTTACCTTTAAAAGCTAGTGGAATTTTGGGCCTAGATTTTTTATCTATTTTTAACTGTAACATAGATTTGGCTTCCAATATTCTTACAATAAATCATAATGGTTACAAAACTTATCTTCCTATTTCTAGCACTCCTGATTTTAGTAATAATCTAGTTTTACCAGCTAGAAGTGAATCGGTTCATTATATATATTTGAACAGCATTGATGAAGTTAATAATGATTACATCATTTGCGCTAAGGAAATTGAGAAAGACATTTTTATAGCAGGAACAATAGTGCGGGCTAAAAATGGTAGAATACCGGTTAGAATGTTAAACGTGAATGAAAACGAAGTAAAATTATCAAATCAAATCAAATCAAAATCATTTATTGCCTGAAAATGGGTAAGTACAAATGGTCAACAGTAAAATTAATGGATTCGCCAAATTCCACCTGATAAGGCATGCAATTCATAAGTATTTAATATTATAGAGTCATTATTATATTAATTAGAAAAATTTAGATACAATTATTATTATACAATTATTCATTAATTTCATTTATAACAAGACAATTCCAATAATTAATAACAATATAAAATGTCAATAACTTAACATCTAAATAAATTCAGTAAATAATCATGGTTCAATTCAAATTTAGTTAATACAAATACAAATACAAATACAAATACAAATACAAATATCTTTATTCGTGAATATAGGTTATACAGATGTTTGGGTTAAATTTATGGTGAGCTCTATATTCGACCCGTTAGGGTATACAAAATATTCAAAATTTTAAAGTTAACAATATTTTGAAATTTCAGTAACGTATGATTAATTATAATTCAAAATGTCACAATGGTAATAAATTATTAATTATTAAACATAGCATTCATTTTATAAAAAGAGACAATAATATACCCATTAAAAACATTTATAAATTTATATCCGTCAAAAATTCACCGACAGAGTAATAACATTTGTCAATAAGAAAGGTTTTTAATTCTTTTTTGAATCTGTTAATGTTTTTTATGTTTCGTAGTCCGGTTGGTACTTTGTTAAAAATTTTTGGTGCTAATCCAAACAAGTTATTTCTTACAAGGGCCGTTTTTGACGCGATGGAACATAACTTAGAATTATGTCGATTACTTTTAAGATATACATTGAATTTGTCAGGGTTAGCTTTAATAAATATTATTAGGACCGTCTTAGAAAACTAATAAACAACACGTGACGTCGCTGGGCAAGGGCCTATATAAGAAATGCGAAACCTGTACCTGGGTCATTTGCTCGTTGGCTTTCGAAGCGATAGGTTCTCGTTCAGTGTTCGTCATTGCGTTTTTATTGTTGTGAACGATAATAGTGTGGTTAAATTATCGCTTAATATTTGTAAATTGATTAGTGTTGAAATTAGAAAATGTCAGTATTTTTGTTAAATAAATTTATTGTTTGTAGGAAAGTTATTTTTTTTTAAATATTGTGGCTCGGGCGCTAAATTCAGAAGTGGGATTGGCTTTTCAGCCCACTTACTCTCATTATTTTTAGAATTCTAGTCGTAGTCTTTGTAAATCTTACGTTAACATTTAGGTTTCTAAAACAAAACGATTTATTCTCCGGTAAATTGAAGTTTAGGTGCTTAGGGTCGGTTCGTGGCATTACGAATCGGTCGAGATCGTGAAGTAGGTCGAAAGACGCCCGCTAATGCGAACTGGTCGTAAACGAGGGCGCCGTTTTGGTCATGCTAGGGATTCCTTGTGGGTCTGGTGATGGTAGTAGTGAGCGATCTCCGGTGCGTAATCACAACCTTTGATTGGGATCATGTTGTGAACGGTCGCGGTCGTGCTCATAAGCGTTCCTCACGGCGTCGTTGCCGCTAGTGTTCCTCGGGTTCGGACCGAGATCGTGCGCGTGAGTGTGTTTGTGGGCTTGCGTCGGTTCGCCGCTGTCGTTTGCGTAGTGGCGAAAGCTCGATGGGGCAAGCGTTGGTTGCTATTGTGTCCCGGCTTAACGATGGCGAACGGGGGACGGCAGACGCGTCTTCGGTGTCGTCTTGAAGTGATAACACTCCTCAAAGTAGTCACGAACCGTATGTCGGTGCAACGCAAGCGCTCGCGGGTACCTTTGCTGTCAATCAAGCAAAGCGCGCTTATTTTGTGTCGAATTTCAATCCGTCGATGCACGACTCTGAGGTGTGGTGTAGTGAGGTGGAACGGGCGAAGTTGTCTGATGGCTGGAGTGATTTAGTGTTTCTCGCGTGTTTCAGTTTTGCCTTAAGGGTGATGCTAGGACGTGGCTTAACGAGTGGACGACGTAATCGGTCGTGGTCGAATTTTATTAAGGAATTTAAATCCCGCGTAAGATTGTCTACGCTAGTATTCTTTTTGAGGTTGTGAACACGTGCTCTGATGAATTTCTGTTGTATGCCGAGTGTACTCGTCGATCGTTGTTGCGCCTTCGTATAGTCGAACGGCTTAACTAGGAGCTCATGGTTCGGATGGTTGTTTGCGGAATGACAGACGCACAAATCAAAGCAGTGGCTTCGAACTCTAGTTTAACGGTCTACAGTTTGGTTTCGTTTCTAGCTAATTGTACTAAACCTGAATTCAACGTCAGGCCTGATATTCGTAGACCGGTCGTGACGGGTAGGAACAGAATGCAGACTTACAGACCAGACATTGGGTGCTGCTCGTGAGGCAAAACTGGTCATGTCGGAGTTTATTGTCGGGCGCCGCCGCAACAGCGTGCCGCCCCTGCCAACGTTGGCACTGAGATTGGGTCGTCGTTGGCACTGAGTCGTGTGGGTTTTGTAAGAAGGATGGTCGTAACGAAGACTTATGTTTTGCCGGGTACGGATCTCTCACTTGGGCTCCAGGCCAGAGGAGTATTGGCTTGTGTGGGGAACTGTCAAGTGACTCGGGGAGTGACGACATTTGCACCGCAGTCGTAAAAGGTGTTCCGGTTGACGTGTCGATGGACAGCGGAGCAATTAACATTTTTCATTGGTTTCGTTTTAATACTTAACGGGTACTCACGATATGCGGTTTTTGAAAACTTTTCGAATTCTTTTTGCCGATATTGATCGTGGATGGATCGTGGTCACGGCGAAAGTGCGGTGGCGGGGAGAAACCGTTGACAAGCACTAGTGATAGATTAACCTATCTACCCTACGTCTAGTTCGGTTTTTTTGTAGGTTCCATATCACGACGTACAACGCTACCTGTATCCTTACGCACCAAACTTTGAACTCTATGTGATTGACATAAATTATCCACTGGATTCCACGTTTGCGCTAACTTAAAACCGTCTTCTCTATTAAAATTCTTAGGATGTTTTTTGATCTCGATTGCTTCTCTTACTAAACGTGAAAAGTGATGACGCCCCGCGGATATCACTTGAGGTTTATGTAATTCAATCAAGTGGTTAGAGCCGGAATTAAGTATGTGTTCAGATACCACAGATGTCTTCGGGTTATTATTTTTGACTGCGCTGATATGTTCTTTAATATGTTGATGTCCTTTGAAGTCGTTAAGCGTCTCGTGCCAGCGTAAGCCTACGTATTGTCTGTTGAAAGGGCTAGGTAGCAATGGGGTAGTGGCGCGTGAGTACCTCAATTTTATATTTGAAATTCCCAATATAGCTTTGAGGCAGATTTTATGGTCGTAACTACATCCCGCATGAATGCGCCGATTGTTATCGGTACCGAAATGTTAAATGGAGACAATGTTGTTTGTTCGGACTAAAGATAGTCAGTGTATTGCTCGTGGGCTACATTTTGACGCTGTGCAAGAAGTGGACGGGCCTATTGGTGTCAGTACACCTATTCAGGGTACCGAATTGGATTCTTTGATGTCTGTTATCTCTTCCTTTCGCCCATTTTTGATGGTTGGTGTAGCGTCTTGGGGTTGGGTTGTCTAGTTCAATGCCGGTGGCATATCATCCGTATCGTTTATCTCGTTTAGAAGGGTTGAGGGTTCGCAATATTGTCAGGGATTTGTTGAATAGTGGCATGGTTAGGGAGTCTGAATCGGAGTGCGCCAGTCCCGTAGTCGTGGTCAGGAGGGGAGCGGCTCAGACAGGATATGCGTCTATTTCAGAGCATTTAATCGGATTGCCATTGGAGACCAATGCTCGCTGCCGCTCATTGAGACTCCCATGGACCGTCTGGGTGGGTATGAATTCTTTTCCAGTGTGGACAGGGCGTCTGGATTCTGTCGGGTTCCGATTGATGAGGACTCTGTGCACTTGGCGAGATTTGTGGTGCCTGAAAGGCATTGTGAGCTCCTTAAGATGCCATTTGGGTTGTGTAATGCTCCGGCTAATGTATCAGCGCATCATCAACAAAACTCTTAAGAAGTTTATTGATGCCGGAAACGTTCTTGTCTATATGGGTTATGTACTTGCTGGGTATGATTGTAGAGGAAGGCATTAGGCTGTTGAGAGATGTTGCAGAAGCTAGCGGATGCGTTGTTTTCAGTGAACCTACAAGGGTGCTCGTTTTTGACCACCGAAATAAAATGTTTGGGTCGACAGATATGTCAAGGTCAGGTTGGGCCGAGCTCTGGAGGGATTGAGGCCTTGTTTGGCGCGCCTTCGCCAGGGAATGTTAGGCAAGTCCGGCGGTTTCTGGGCTTGGCTGGCTGTTTTCGGCGGTGCATGGGAGATTGCGCTGCGAGGACTGCAAGCATTTCTAAACTTGTAGGGAAGGGTGTTAAATTTGATTCGTCCACCAATTCGCACTTGGTCGGCGCGGTGGACTACGGCCTAAACTCTCTCATTCTGAGAGAAGACCCGTGCCCAGTAGTGGGACAATAATGGGTTGACGACTACGTTAAATTTGAGTGGGGACTTGAGCAGAAGCAAATAAGGCAATACATCATTAACTGTTTATCTAATGAGCCTATACTTGCAATTTTTGATCCACAATTAATCACAGAGTTGCACACAGATGCAAATAGCGTAGGATATGGCGCGGTGTTAATGCAAATACATTGTGACGGTAATAAGCGCGTTGTCGGCTACATTAGTAAGTATGGTGAGACTAGACGCAGAAGGCAGGTATCATCATTACGAACTAGAGACACTCGCGGTCGTCAGGGCATTGCAACACTTCGGACATTATCTAATTGATGTTAATTTTACTTTGTTTACTGACTGCAATGCTCTGAGGTCTGCTGGGCGCGAGAGGGATCTGCTTCCTCATGTTGCGCGCTGATGGATTTACTTACAGGACTTTAACTTTAAAATAGGAGTAATGATGTCACGTGCCGATTGCTTGGGTTAAAATCCATCAGCAGCGCAGGTGAACAGCATCGAAAAGTCCTTAAGCTGGGTACAGAAGGCCGCTGGCGCTGGTGCTCAGGCTCTGTTGCAAGAGTTGTCGGACGGTCAATTAGATCCTACACGTTATGTTTGTCAAAACAACATTCTCTTTTATCGCTATTCTCCTGTAGGAGAGGAGTCTCAACTGTTATGTTATATTCCCAAAGGTTACCGCTTGAGTTTATTGGGTGTCTTTCATGATGAGCGCCAGTACGTTAGATTAGGCAAGCTCGACTCTGGGATGAGAGACCCGTATCGAGTTACGCGAAAATACTTGCGAGTGACCGATATAAATTAAAGTTGCTTAGCGGAGCTCGTGGTAAAACCACACAGGCAGTGGCACAATACGTGGTGCTCTGGAAGGGAAAGTGGTGTCCCGAGAGTCGCGTGGCATTTTTTGATATAATGATTTTTATGTAATGACTAGTAACGAGCTTTTATATAATGATTTTGTTTCTGTGCAGAGTTGGATATTGCTGATTCGAACTGAGACGAGTCAGCAGGCTTCAGACGCGGTCTGGCAGGCTTCAGACGCGGTCTGGCAGGCTTCAGACGCGGTCTGGCAGGCTTCAGACACGGTCTGGCAGGCTTCAGACGCGGTCTGGCAGGTGTCGGACGCGGTCCGGCAGGTGTCGGACACTGTACGATGGGACAGTGGTCCTACAGACACGATTAAAGACAGGGGCTTTATCGTGGTCTGGGTGGTCCTACAGACACGATTAAAGACAGGGGCTTTATCGTGGTCTGGGTTGGCCTTCGGATGCATGGTAAAGACAGGGGCTTTACCATGTATGCGAGAAACACGTAGAGAGGCGTGTAAAGGCCGTCGGATGCATGGTAAAGACAGGGGCTTTACCATGTATGCGAGAAACACTTTGTGTGGTGTGTGAAGTGACGGTTGGAAATCGCGAGCCAACCGTCATATATACTTAGCTGTTTATGACTGAGATCATGTATGACAAAGATGATGTATGAAATGGAAAAATGTGAGAGTTAGTTAGGAAGTTAGTTGGTTGTGCTAGGTTTGTGTGAAGGGGGCCTTGAATGTGTGAAGGATGAAAGATAGGCAAATTGGGTAATGCTTCCTGGTATTTATTTTTATTTGTGAATTCGCCAGATACTGATTCCGAAACCGAGGTAGACAGTAGAGGCTGGGCCTTCATCTGCACGTTCTGCAAATTTGGCAAGTGACCATGCGGAAGCTGGACCCTCATCAGCTGCTGCTGCGAACGTGCTATGCGAAACTCAGCGTCGAGGACGAATCGGTGCCCCGGGACGGTGCACAGTCAGGAGAGGCCGTATTAGGACCGTCTTAGAAAACTAATAAACAACACGTGACGTCGCTGGGCAAGGGCCTATATAAGAAATGCGAAACCTGTACCTGGGTCATTTGCTCGTTGGCTTTCGAAGCGATAGGTTCTCGTTCAGTGTTCGTCATTGCGTTTTTATTGTTGTGAACGATAATAGTGTGGTTAAATTATCGCTTAATATTTGTAAATTGATTAGTGTTGAAATTAGAAAATGTCAGTATTTTTGTTAAATAAATTTATTGTTTGTAGGAAAGTTATTTTTTTTAAAATATTGTGGCTCGGGCGCTAAATATATTATAGTTTCATAAATATATAATGCGGGAAATGTCAAAATTTTTAGATTTTTAAAATGAGGTTTGCAGCTTTCGGTGCTATTAATTTTTGTTATGGCCCGGATACATTTTTTTTGAGCTTTAAATATTTCTTGACGTTTCGTACAATTGCCCCAGAATATGATACCGTAGCGAAGAATAGAAGACACATAACCATGATACACAGTAATGAGAACTGTCTGGTGTACACTCCTAGATAAAATATATAGGGCATAGGAGATTTTGTTCAGCTTTTTACAGATGTATTCTGAATGCGTCCTCCAGCTTAAGTCATTGTCTATATTAATGCCTAAGAATTTTGTTGTGGTTGTCTCTTTAATAGTTTCACCTTTATAATTAATATTTAGGCAGTGGAGTGAGCGTTTGCGCTGTTGGAAACTCATAAATTGTGTCTTCGCCAGGTTTATTATTAAATTATTTGTTTTAAGCCATTCAATGATAGTAGATAGAGTGTTATTTATTTCGTTTTCATACATGTCAACGTCTTTGGCAGTAAATACTACAGAGCTATCGTCAGCAAATAACGTCATAGGAAATTTTACGCTCTGCGGCAAGTCATTAATATAAATTAAAAACAACAACGGTCCCAATACACTACCTTGAGGTACGCCAAAGTTGGATATACAAATAAATTATTACATATTACAATATACATTTATCTATAGTCAATATTCATATATCTGTAGTCGTAGTCATAAATAGTCATTATTGTTATTTGTTGTCATTAAGAAAGTCTTTTAGAGAGTAATAGGCTCTTTGAATTAAATACATCTTAAGTGTTTTTTTTAAAATCATATCCATTTTTCTTTTTGATATGATCAGGTAGAGCGTTATATATTTTAGGACCCATACAAAATATGCTATTCTGGAACAGTTTGGTCCTCGAGTGAATATTTTTAAGCTGATTTTTACGTCGATTGATCGTCATTTTATCATAATTCTCAATGTCATATTTTATTAGCAACGCTACTTCATAAATATATATAGAAGGGAGAGTCAAAATTTTTAATTGCTGAAAATATTCCTTGCATGGTTCATCTGATTTTAAGTTGCACATAGATCGGATGCATTTCTTTTGTGCTTTAAAAATACTATCAACCCCCGCAGCGTTACCCCAAAAGATAACTCCATATCTTAAAGTACTCCCAACGTAGGCGTGATAAGCGGTGACAGTCGTATCGATATTTACAATCTTCGACAACATATGTAAAGCATAGGAGCATTTGTTTAATTTTCCAATGACCTGTTCGGTTTGTGTTTTCCATCTTAGGTTATCGTCAATGTAAATACCTAAGAACTTAGTTGATTTTACTTTGCTAATTAACTTATTCTGGTAACAAATATTGAGATCTTGGGTTGTTACGTTTTTGTTTACAAATTTCATTAAGCACGTTTTATCTAAATTAATTTTAAGGTTATTATTATCTAGCCATTGTATTAATTTTTTAAGTGAATTGTTTATGTCACTTTCATAAGTCGGTGAATTATTATCAACAAATATAGCTGTGCTGTCATCGGCAAATAGTACCATAGGCTCCTTTATTGCTCCAGGAAAGTCATTGATATATACTAAAAATAGCAAGGGTCCCAAAATACTACCTTGGGGCACACCATAAGTAGTTTCTCTAGGATCAGACGAGTATTTTTCAACTGTTTTACTTTTAATATCTAATTTACTTATTTCTGTTATTTGTTGCCTGCCAGTTAGATATGATTTAATAAGATTAAGTACATTATTCCTTAGTCCATATGTTTCTAATTTTTTTAATAATATTCTATGGTCAACATAATCGAATGCCTTGGTCATGTCCATGTATATAGTAGTCACCTGTTTTTTATCCTCAAGGCCTGTCATTATTATTTTTAAAAAATTAAAAATTGCTGAATTTATTGATTTATTTTTACGAAAACCTATTTGTTCGTCAATTAAAATGTTAAATTTATCGAGATAGGAATACAGATATTTATAAATAATTTTCTCAAATACTTTAGATAAAACAGGTGTTAAGGCAATAGGTCGGTAACACTGCATATCATGTTTGTCATTTTTCTTAAAAACCGGTTTGACTATAGTGATTTTCATTTTGTCTGGGAAAATACCACTCTCAATAGACTGGTTGAAAATATGGCATAGTACCGGAGAGATAGTATCAGCCACGTATTTAATTATTTTAGTATTTATATTATCATATCCAGTGCTATTGGTATTTTTTAAAGAATTTATAGCCGTAAGAATGTCTTCAGTACAAGTAGGTTGCAAGAAAACTGAATTGGGCTGATTGAAACTTGTACTAGAGTTTAAATAGTTAATGTTTTTATTACAGTTCTTTTGAATTTGATCTATAAAATAGTTATTAAATTCTTGCGCAATTACCTTCGGGTCAGATATATATTCAGAGCCAATTTTAATAATGTCTACATCCTGTTTAGGGACATTATTTACTAGACCATTTATAAGATTCCAGGTTGCCTTAGATTTGTTGTAAGCATTTTTTATGTAATAATTATTTTGACACTTTTGTGTCAGTTTGATAATTCTCTTTAATCTTTGAGAATATTCCTTGAATTTAATTTTGTCTATTTTAGTATTTGTTTGCCTAGCTTTCCACAATAATTTCCTTTTTACTTTAGAACATGTCCTAATACCTTTAGATAGCCATCTTTGTTGTTTATTTATCATTATTCTTACTCTTACTATTGGGAAACATAAATTATAAAATAGCATAACTAAGTCAAGAAAAGTATTATATGCTGAATTAGGGTCCATGGTAGAAAACACTTCATGAAATGATAATTGTTTAAGGCAGTAATTAAATTTGTTCATATTTTCAATATTATACTGACGTTTATAAATAAACCAGTGTTTTAATCGAACGTTACTTTTAGTTGGACATTGGAGAATTTGCGCAGTGTGGTCCGATAGAGCTAGTTCAAAAACCGAGCTTATACAACCACGTATATTATGTGCGAAGTTGTCAATACAGGTATTGCTAATAAGTCGAGTAGGAGCAGTGATGCTAAGCTTTAGGTTAAAAGAACGTAATAGATGTTTAAAGGTTAATGAATTTTTTTCTGTTTTTAATGTATCAATATTAAAATCGCCGCATAATATTACTTGTTTGTTTTTGTAACATAATTTATTAAGTAATTTCTCTAAGGTATTAAAAAACAAGTCTATAGTGGTTAAATTATTTTTGGGTGGTCTATAAATACAAATTATTATTATTCTAAATTCAGTCAGTTCAACTGCACTACATTCTATGATATTTAAGACATTGTACATGTTTATATCATGGATTGGACGATACCTATGTCCCTTACGTACCAATATACAGGATCCTCCATGTCTACTTTTCCTCAAACAGAATGATGCTAGTTCAAAGTTAGGGATGTTGAGGAGGCTTATGTCATTAAATATCATGTTGTGTTCAGTAATACAAAGGATATCTAAATAAATACAGCGATTGATTGAAATCTCATGCAGGGAAATTATAAGTTCATCAGCTTTTGTAATGAGCCCATTTATATTTTGATGGAGTATTGTTAAATAATTAGGTACGAAAAAGGTTTTTTTCAGGTTCTGCGGAACATTCTTCCCGGTAATTTGTATTTATGTCACATATGTCTGTTTGTACACCTATGTCAATTTTTTTCAATGATCTATTTACATAATTTGTGTGTCGTTGTTTAAAGTTTAAGTATTTAATTTTATAGTCAATACTGAGTATACGTCTGAGTATAAGTCTACACATAGATAATGTCAGGTTATGTCCTTGCGGTATATATTGCTCGTAGTCCAAGTCTAAATAGTCAGCATTGGGTATTTGTGTACAGGCAAACTTTATATCATAATTTAGTTTTTTAATATTTAAGTATTTGTTATATGGAATCTGACAAACAGTCACGTTAGTACTTGGTAAATTATGAAGCCAGTTGTGTATATGCATTCTGAATAAAAGAGGATTTTTGTCGTTGCATCCGCCAATTACAATTATGTGGTCATTTTCATTATAGGTCTTTAATTCACTATTGGAGTTCAAAATTTCACACAGAGATGCCCCTGGTTTCCAGAAGCAGGTAACAGAGTAGTTGTCTTCTCCTAGTAACTTTTGTAAAAGTCTCTGTGTTCCTCTTCCTCGCTGATCAGCTAGAATCATGACTCTCTTTTTAGATGGTTCTTCGTCTTCGATCTTGATATAGTTGTATATATTCTCTTCTTTTTCAACATTGATTTGGTGTTTGTTTGTAGAAGTTACTGACAGTAAGGAATGCTGATTGTTTTCATGTGTTATATCACAATGGTTTAATAGGTGTTGGCTTGGCTGCTGTATACCGTCGTTTTGAATGGGTACATTACTCGAAGCTGGAGCAACATCAATTTTGGTATCAATGTTCATTGAAGTTAAAGTATGACTTCGTGGTTGAATCGGACTGCTGGTGGTACTTAGTGGCTTTTTTCTGTTTTTCTTTTTTTTGATCGTTGATGTAAGAGGTGTTAATGACTTTCCTTGTTCAGATGTAAGTAATTTGTATGATTCGATAATCTTGTTGCATCTTTCTATTTCTCTTTTGAGACATGTATTCTCATAGCTTAAGTTATCAATTTCCCGGTTTGCTGATTGTAGTTCTTCAGTGAGCTTAGATAGTCTGTCAGTTTCATTATAATTTTCAATAGACGTATTTGGGAGACTTAAGGCTGTTGTTTCAAATAACGCGGAAGATGCACTAGATATATTATTCAGTGAGCTACTTCTACGTGGACGTCGAAGTGTTACATTGTCGTCAATTAAACTATTATTAATCATTCCTGGTTCCATTTTATCTTGATAAAAGAAATATACTAATATATACTAGATTTCAAAGTATCATCAACAATGTATTAGTGTGCACAGGTGCCATCTGTTTTGATTTACTACAACAGATTGTGCTGTTGTTCGATCCTTGATTGATGATTCTATATCAATGGTTGGTTACAATGTTAATGAAGTAGTTAGTGGTTGATATTCTAGATGTCGTTAGCTGTGATTAATTATAGATTGTACGCTAGATGTCGCCACTTTGCTAATGAAGGTCAAAGTCCAATGTTCGATATAAATTTTAAATTATGGTCAGTTAAATGAAATTATAATTATTGATTTTAGTCACTTATTGTTTATCACGTAATTAAGAGTTTATGCACTTTTAACTATATGTTTAGAGAAAATTGTGTATTTTATTATTGTTCTACGATAATAACACTGTTTATAAGCGAGGAAACGTCTCTTATTTACAATTTTAATTTATTTATCACGCACTCAGTCTTGCAGGTGGATAACACTCTCACGTGATTTTCAGCGAAAGTTTTATTATTTGTAACACTTTTCACTGAGTTTTATTCGGATATCGATAATTAATGAACACTTTTACACAGAGCTAATGTTTACGTGGATACAGCGCCCTCTCTTCATTAAATAACTTTAATCCTGAACTTAATTTATTAAATGAATGTGATACGTTTTCTTTTCCTAAGCCTAAATCAACTGCTGCTAGAGCTGACAATTTACTGTCATTACTAAAATTAAATCATTTAAATAGCGAAAGAAAAAGTTCAATCGCTACCATTTGTTCAAAATATTCAGACATATTTTTCTTACCAGGAGACAAACTTTCAACAACGAATATTTACGAGCAATCTATAACACTTAAACCAAACACAAGTCCTATTTATGTTAAACCTTATAGATTACCTCAATCAATGAAACCAGAAATGAATAAACAAATACAAAAAATGCTTCAAGATGATGTGATTGAGGAATCCTCGAGTGAATGGTCTAGCCCAGTACTGCTTGTACCTAAAAAGTCAGATGGTTGTAAGAAATGGCGTTTGGTAGTAGACTATAGAAAACTTAATGATGTTATAGTCGATGATAAGTTTCCACTACCAAACATCACTGAAATCTTAGACTCACTTTCTAGATCCATGTATTATACTCATTTAGATTTAAATCAAGGGTATTACCAAGTAAGTTTGTCCCCTGACAGTCGTAAATATACTGCTTTTACTACTAGCACAGGCCAATATCAGTTAAAACGCCTTCCTATGGGTCTTAAAACTTCCTGTAGCAATTTTAGTAGAGTAATGTCTGGTCTCGCGTATGAAAAATGTTTTATCTATTTAGATGACTTAATTATTTTTGGTAGAAATTTAGAAACACAACAAAAATTTGATTGACGTGTTTGAAAGACTAAGAAAAGTTAATTTAAAGTTAAATCCACAAAAGTGTCAATTCTCAAAGAAGGAAATTTTATATCTTGGGCATATTGTTTCGGCTGAAGGTGTTTTACCTGACCCAGATAAAACAAAGATTTTACAAAATTTTCCTGTCCCGAATGCTGATGAAGTCAAAAGATTTGTAGCATTTTGTAATTACTATCGAAAGTTTGTTCCAAAATTTGCCGAAATAACCTTGCCATTGAACAAATTATGTCGCAAACAATCTTGTTTCATTTGGACAAATGAGTGTCAAAAATCATTCGAATATCTTAAAAACTCGTTAATTACTCCGCCAATTCTTCAATATCCTGATTTTTCTGATGAAAACGAATTTATTATACAAACCGATGCATCAGGTATAGCTATTGGCGCTGTGTTATGTAATAAAGATTTAAGACCCGTGGCCTATGCTAGTAGACCCCTAAATAAAAGTGAAGTAAACTACCCTACAATCCAAAAAGAACTTGCTGCAATAGTTTGGGCAGTTAAGTATTACAGACCGTATTTGTATGGCAGACATTTCACCATTATGACAGATCACAGACCGCTTGTATATTTATTCGGAATGAAAGATCCCTCGAGCAGGTTGCTAAAATTTCGTCTAACACTTGAGGAGTATGATTTTAAAATTGTATATGTGCAAGGAAAGGACAATGTAGTAGCGGATGCATTGTCTAGAGTGTGTTGGACATCAGATGAACTAAAAAGTATGAACTAATTTCGGAAGTAAATGTTATGACGAGAGCACAAAAGAGAAGAATGAATGAGAATAGTGTGGTTGAACCGGTAAGACTTAATAAACCTACTGATGACAGGCCTGGCCAGCCAAGAGTCGTAGAGTTATTAAGGAAACCGCGTGAGTTGATTGAGATGGTATTCATAGAAAATGATAAAATAAATAACTATAAGAAGAAGAAATTAGTAGAAGAAGAAAAAGAGTGTTTTGCGTATATCCCTAGTAAAATGATGTTATGTGTGAATCTTAACTTTAGGGCACAATTTTCACGAGCTGAATTTGTGACAAAGTTAGAAGAGTTTTGCAATAAAATAAAAGTAGAGGAAATTTGCATTATAAAAGATAATCAAAATGAAGAATTTATAAAAGGTTTATGTAAGGAACTACAATCCTTATCGACATGGTCCGGACCAAGAGTATGCATACTAAGAGGAGTTGAAAGAGTGGAAGATATGTCTGTTAAAGATTTTATTTTACGTGATTTCCATCTATTGCCAACTAGTGGACATGCTGGTGTGCGTAGAATGGTAAATAATATTAAAAGAAGATTCTACTGGCCTAGACTTGAACAAGATGTAATTGATTTTGTAAGCAAATGTCCTAAGTGTCAGAAGTTAAAATATAGTAGGTACACAAAACAACCGATGACTTTAACTACGACAGCAACAACTGCTTTCCAAAAAATATTTTTAGATCTTGTTGGTCCTTTAGATAGGGACGAAAATGGAAATTCTTACTATTCAATGTAACCTGACTAAGTTCATTGAAGCTTATCCTATTAAAAATAAAGAAGCAGTGACTGTTGCACGAGCTTTTGTTGAGCATTTTATTTTACGTTTCGGAATTCCTCATATTATTGCAACGGATAGAGGTACCGAATTTATTTCTACTACTATGGTAGAGGTGTGTAAGCTACTTGAAATAGAAAAGTTATCATCTACGGCTTACCACCATCAATCAATCGGTTCGCTCGAAAACGCGCACAAAAATTTAGGTGCATTTTTAAGGATTTATTGCGGTAACAATGGTTACCAATGGTCGCACTGGATACCATTTTGGTGTTTCAGTTATAATACAACAGTCTACACCGAAACAAAGTATTCACCATTCGAACTTGTTTTTGGCAGAACTCGTAACATTCCAAATAACTTAAAAAATGATATTGTAAGTCCACTATACAACATTGATAATTATGCATTAGATTTAAAATATAGATTACAGATAGCTCTTAAGGACGCCAGAAATAATTTAGTAGATAGTAAAGAAAAAAGAAAAATAGCATATGATAAGAATATTAATCCTGTTAGATATAAGAGAAATGATTAAGTCTTACTGAAAAATGAAAATAAAAATAAGAAATTAGATAACGTTTTTGAAGGCCCCTATGTAGTTCTAGAAGATATGGACCCTAATGTTAAGATAGTGATTAGAAATAAACACGAAATAGTTCATAAGAATAGAAACAAGTTATTCCGTAATTAGTTTAATTTGTTGTAAGTCAAAAAAAAAAAAAAACTTTTTTCAATGTTTTTTTTTCTTTTCACCCCTGGAGGTGTAGTGTACGTAAGAATAGTATTAAGGTATGTTGTCTGTGTGTGCATGCGTATTAGGCTAAGCTATAATGTAATAGATTCAGGACAGTAATAAAAGTAATCTCATCCCGAACGGTTGCGTTCCATTATGACCACATGTCACTTCAGTACAGAGAATCCTTACCGACCTCCTCGAGGTACAGTGCGGCGTCCCTTCGGGTGCTGTACTGGAACCCGGGAGGCGTTAAATCCCATATGCATGCGCTGCGTGGTCTCGTACGGGAGCAAGACATTCATGTAGTGCTCCTGGCCGAAACTAAGCTGCGCGCGGATCTCGATTTTAGACTGCCTAACTATCATGAATATATATAGGCGCGATGAAGTATCGCCGGCGGGTCACCGCGGCCTACAGGGGCACCGCGGTTGCGGTACGGAGCGACCTTATACATGAGGAGTTGTCCCACCCGGCATTCATATAGACTCGCTCCATCGGGGCAGTGGTGAGAGTGGCGGGAAGGGACCTGCGGATCTATGCGGCTTACCACCCGCCAGGTCCCCTCTTTGACTCGCAGGACATCAGTAACATCATGGATGGTGATACTCCGACCTTAGTGGCTGGCGACCTCAACGCCATGCATTTGGCGTGGGGATCCAGAGTCGTCAACGCAGTGGGACGGAAGTTGTACGAAGACGCCAGGGAGGCAAAGGGATATGAGGTACAAGGACCTGAGGCAACCACCCATATCCCCTCGGCCGAGTCACACCAATCTGATGTTCTAGACATTGTACCACAGGAATCTCTCGTGTCCAGTCCATGTGGAGATGCTGTATAACCTGGACACACCGCACCTCCCAATATTAGCTGTCCTTGGCCTCGGGGCGGCGTGTGTCGAACCCCCCAGGCTCCGCAGCAAGATGGACTGGGATAAGTACACAAATGCAGTGCCTAGAATAAAGTTTAGCGGCGCGCTCTCCTCCGTAGAAGGGGTCGAAGCCGCTACCGAGGTAATTCAAATCTCTATTAAACAAGCCTTGGCGGCTTCGACCACACAGCACCCTGTGGAGGCGTGCCGCTATAGTTTACCGATTCCAGTCCGTCTTAGCGACATGCTCGCTAAGAAACGCAGGCTGCGCGAGCTCTGGGCGCGAACACGGTGCCTCCGGGTCAAGCGCGAGCTTAATGCGTTGGCGGAGCGGTTGTCTGCTGAGATGGCGGAGTTGCGAGGGACCACCTTGGAGACGAGAGTCGACCAGCCTGGTGAGTCGCAAACGTCGCTCCATCATCTGAGCAGACAGCTGACCCGATCCAAGTTTCCAACCTCCCCTCTCCTACATGGCGAGGGGAGGAGGGTAACTGCAGCAAAGGACCGCGCGGAGATCCTTGCCGAGTACATGGAAGAGCAATTCTCGCCTTATCCAGCAGCACCGTCCCTCTCCGACCACCACGAGCAAGTGGAGAGCACAGTAGAGGAACTTCTTAGTGGCCCGACACCGGCACTCGAAGGGATAGAGTTTATCTCTCCCACGGAGGTAAGGAAGGCGGCCATGCGTCTACCCAGACGCAAGGCTCCAGGTTACGACGGAATCCTCAACGCGGCGCTAAGCATGCTCCCTAGGAGAGCCTTGGTCGCAGTGACCAGGCTCTTCAATGGAATCCTGCGCACAGGTCACTTCCCGACCATCTGGAAGTTAGGGAAGGTAATTGTACTCCCGAAACCGGGGTGAGACCGCCGTCTCCCGGGCAACTACCGCCCCATAACGTTGCTATCGACCACAGCAAAGCTGTTTGAGAGGCTAGCGTTAAAGCGAATGCAACCCTTCCTTAATATAAGAGAGGAGCAGTTCGGCTTCCGCGCTGGCCACTCAACGACACTATAGCTGATGCGAGTACTCCATCATCTAGCATACGAGCTCAACTACGGGCGTCACACGGTCGGCGTCTTTCTCGATAAAGAGAAGGCGTTCGACTGTGTGTGGCACGCGGGGCTCGTATTCAAAATGATGGAGCTGCATGCACCGGTTTTGCTGGTACGGTTGATAGCTTCATTTCTAAGCGAGCGGCAGTTCTATATTTCGGTTGAGGGCATAGCCTCAGACCCTAGACCTATACGTGCAGGAGTTCCACAGGGAAGCTGCCTCTCGCCGTGGCTCTACGCGCTCTACAATAACGACGTCCCCACCTTCCACGGTCACCTGGAGGACTGGGAGCTTGACGTTACGCTCGAAGACGACAGTACGTACTTCGCATCAGCCCACCGAGATGACATTGCTGCCAGGAGGATGCAGCGGTTACTCGACCTGTGTGGCTGGATAAGTGGCGCATGGCTGTCAATGTCGGTAAGACAGTCGCAATACTTTTCAGCCGTAAGCGTATCATGCCTGCGCCGCTACGGATTCGTGACACGGAAGTAGCTTGGCAAACAACAGTTAAGTACCTAGGATGTAGTATCGATCGCTCGTTGCATATGATCCCGCAGCTGGAGGAATCCCTCCGCCAGGCCAGAACGGCCCGAGCGATGCTCCGACCGGTACTACAGTCTAGGTTACCGTTACGAACGAAACTGATGGTCTACAAGACCTATATTCGTTCACGACTTACCTACGCGGCCCCGGCGTGGTACGCGTTGGTATCAAGGTCGAACCGCCAGCGACTCCAGGTGCAGCAGAACCAGGCTTTCCGAGCAATCGTGGGGGCTGGTCGCTACATCAGGAACGACGTGGTGCGGCGCGACCTTAAGATCGAGACGGTCGAGAAGTTTGTGGTCCGCCTAGCTCGTTCAATGTATGAGATACGCTCCCCAACCCTCGACTAGCAGGGACGAGGGTAGGCGCGTGATGGTGCGGGACTAGTTCACGCCCCGAAACGTCCTACCACCAACTGCGGAGGAACCCCTACACTCAATTTTTGTGTATGGGGGTAGGCCAAGAACTCGAACCTGCCGCTGATGAAGGAGCACTGCAAGGCGGGGACATGCCCGAATTGGACATCAGACCCGAAGATCCGCTGCAGTTACAAAGCGTCGAAACATCTGCACCCATACTGTCACTACCAAGGAGGGCGTGTAAAATCCCTAGACGGGTCTCGCTCTCCGACGCGAATTTAGAAAGACCCGCGAAGGTGCAGACGTTGGCCGCCAGAAAGGCAGCCACCAGGGAGTCTTCCTCGGAATACGAGGATAGTGTGGAGGAGCAGGTGCCAGGGGTAGAAGCTGAAACTGCTGTGTCGGAAGGCCCTGTAAGAGATAGGGTTCCCCCGCGATCCCCCTCCCCCTCCCTTCCGCCCACGAGGGCAACCTCCGTCGAGGCCGGCCTCGGCTCCACCTCGTATGTAGGTATAACATCGAGAGAGTCACCGTCCGGCCGGCCGGAGGAAACCGCGACCCGTCGTTGGTGAGCCCTCCCAAGGACTTCAAGGCGGTGACAGGACCAAGGGCTACCCCCCCATAGTGGTGGAGCGCATGCCCAACTGGCCGGAGCACTTCGAGGTGTTGCACGGCCGATTGGGTCGCGCGCCGAGCGCGCGACCGTATGGAAGGGGGATTCGATTCCTCCCCCAAATACTGAAGAGTACAGGGTAGTTCAGGCGTACCTGACCACCCTATCAAAAACAGAACTGGACCTCTCCTGGTTTTGTTATTCTCCAAGGAGAGCCACTAAGGTGGCTGTACGGGGGCTCCCGGAGAATACAAACACGGAGAGGGTGTGCGTGTCGCTCAGGGCGTTGGGATTCCCTGTACGCTTCGCGACTTAATTTTCACCTAAAAAGGGACGTTCGGGAGGTACCATCCATGTGCAGCTGGACCACATGGAGCAGGAGCGGCTCGCTAGCCTTTACAGGGTGAACGAACTGCTCTATATACCTGAAGTAGTTGTGGAGGCGTGGAGGGGCCGCGACGGCTTGGCATAATGCCACCGCTGTCAAGGCTTTGGTCATGCCTCCTACAACTGCTTCCGGCGCACCAAGTGTGTCCGGTGCGCAGGGTCGCATGCAGCCCGGGACTGCCCTATCCCGCGGGACGCTTTGCCGCGCTGTGCCAATTGTCAGGGGGCGCACAAAGCCAATGATAGGCAGTGTGCCTTCCTCAGACGGGTAGCGCGGTATAGGAACGTCTCGCTTCACCCACCCATTCCCGGCACCCGTCCAGTGCGGAGTGCCGCTCCACCTCGTCCCACACCCCCGAACACAAGTCGCGCGGCATCCACCGCTAGGGGAAACCAGGTGCACGGGACCCGGCGGAAGCGAAGCGCGAGAAGCAACGCAGACGCCGGCAACTGCAGAGACAACGCAGGGCGGCACAGCGGGTACCCCTCGCTGAGTCGACCCCCCAGCCAGCGGAGCAACTACCATCAGCTCCCGAGACGCATCCGGCAGTGGAAAAGACCACCATCGCTTCGGAAGTGCCGGCTCGGACGCGGGTAACCCCTGCGGTCGCGCCGAAACGACCGAAGCGTAAGACCGGAAAAAAAAACCCTCCCGAACCCTTCCCGCGGCCCAACCTGTCGTAGAGGGGGGCACAAGCCGGGAGCCGCAGAGGCGGTTGACGATCGAGGTTCCGCAAGAGCCCCCGACCCCCCGCCCCCGCAGTTCCTTTACTCTGAATGACTAATCTGAATTTAACGTTAAGTAAATTGACATGTCAAAATCTTAATAATAATGATAATAATATCTATATTATTGACTTTAACAAATAACTTAAATATTTTTATTTGACAAAAGATAATTACTATCTTACCAGATATTTAAAGAGACAAATAGCTGTATCGCTATCATATTTTATTGATATATCAGCCAAGAATTTGGCTAACAGGGTTGCTTCTATTGAGCAATCTAATTTTGACATTAATTCAGACAATATTTTGGCAAATAATGACTTTATAAATTATTTAAATTAAATAAGACGACAATAGAGACAACCTCTTGCGATAATGTTATCACCAAAATAATAAAAGCAAAGAACATGTTTTAAAGTTATCTTCGGTCAGCCTGGTGCATCAGAATATTCAAGGGATAACTGGGAAAGATTTAGAATTAGAATTATTTCTAGAAAATGGTAACATTGACATTTTGTGTATTACAGAACACTGGCTAAAATCTGATCAGATCATGTTTAACTTTTGTAAGCACCAGGTGGCCAGCTCGTTCAGCAGAACAAATATGATACGTGGTGGTTCCCTTATAATAGTCAACAAAAACATAAAATTTAAAGGGCGGATCTATATTGTAAATCTGTCTGTTAAACGAGTAATTGAAATTTCATGTATAGAGTTTGAGCAGTTCCTGGTTGTAAGCGTATACAAACCCCCCATTGCACCTTATGAGGATTTTGAGAAGGTAATGGATGAGGTACTTTTTAAAGCCATAAGTTCTAATAAGGGAATTATTGTTTGTGGAGACTTTAATATTAATACACTAGAAAAAACAACTCAAGCAAGTAAACTTATTTTGTTATTTAAATCGTACAATTTAAGCAAAAGTTTTCATGAACCTACTAGGATAACTTTTACTCCCCCCCCAAGGGCTGCCACCTTGTCGTGGTGGGGGGGCTTGCGTGTCCTGTTGAACCCCAAGGCTATACCGGTAGGAATACCCATACCGAGTAGGCTTGGTGGGGAGGGTCCAGACTAAGAGCAGCTCAAACCTCGTCAGGACTCGTTAAGGGTCTGTTGGGCGGGAGAGGTGCGGAGGTGCCCTGCACGGGTGTCTTCCATCGAGGAGACATCGGGACGGGCTCGGTGTGCACTAACCCTGCCACCGGGCGGGCTACGGCGCGATCTGTTCTTAGCCGCCGTCGTATATCGTAATCCCATCTAATAGAGGTGCCGTGGTCACGTCTCGCGACCTCGGATGGGACCGAGGGTCTTGCCTTAACTGGCCGGGCCGCGAGGAAGAAAACCTCTATAAAAAATTACCCCAATCTCAAGCGGCAGCGCACCGTGACGGGATGCATGGCTGGCGGGGGGCCAGTCGATAGTGCGACTCCCGCTGCGGTACCGGCCGACACCGCAGCGGGTTACACCTAGGCTTACCCGGGTACAGGGGGCACTGCCCGGGCGGACCTTCATTTCCCCCACATTCGTGGGAACAAAAATGAAGTTCATAAAAAACAATAAAAATCAAAACACGGAGGAGGAGAATAATTTGTCCAATTTGGACTTATATGGAAGCGCAGTGGCAACGACTTCTGCAGTATCAGTAGTGCGTCAGACCAGAGCGTCACGGCGCCTACTTGAAAAAAGTACGACGGAGGGAGAGGAGCTCTCTGACAGCTCCCTTATGTCCGAAGAATCAATGCTGTCTACGGCTACACTGGCCAAAAGGAAGCGCTTGCCGACCGGTAGAGGCAGCAGCGGAGAGGGCAAGCCAAAAAGGAAGTCTGCCAAATCTCTACCTACAGTAGGAAATGATGGCTTCCTCGAGCCACTAGTCCCAGTTGCGCAGGCGAGGTCTAAGGCAGCTCTGCCAAGCGCAGAGGAGCTAGGCCGAGAGATGACGGCGCAGCCGACTGCGTGTCTCGGTTCTCGTATTGTCGCGAAAATAGAGGCCTGTGCCCAGCAGTGGGACAATAATGGGTTGACGACACATCCGGCGGTGGCGGAGTGGTTACCACATAGGTTTGACGCGCAATGCCGCCGCTAGATGGCGCATACAAGTAATACGTCGGAATGTTACTCTATGTTGTAAAAAATAGAAAAAGTGCAAAAAAAGAAACTTTGTGTATAAAAAACACTATTTAAAGCCACAACTATTCAGTGTAAGTGTTATCTCAAAAAACTATTCAGACATTTAGCTTAAAAATCAAAATTTTCTACGTGAGTGTTGACACTAAAATAAATACAAAAAAAACTGTGTAAATAGTAAAAAAAACATAAAACAATGTGTGTATAGGGATAAGTGACTAAAAACTTTATTAATTAAGTGTTAATATAGTTAAAAACTATCGGACTAAGAAATATTAAAAAATATTTATCTATACTTATAATAAAGTTGTAGAGAGGTCAATTCTGTACATGAAATATTTTTCCAAAATAACTATCAGGGCGTGATTAGGGATCGATACTGATGCCAAAAATGCAATCAGTAAAATTTTTGTCTGTCTGTCTGTCTGTCTGTCTGTCTGTCTGTCTGTCTGTCTGTCTGTCTGTCTGTATAACCGTTATAGAAACAAAAACTACTCAGTGGATTTTAACGAAACTTGGTACGATTATTCTTTATACTCCTGGGCTGGTTATAGTATACTTTTCATCCCGCTACAATCAATAGGAGCAGAGCAGTAAAGGGAAATGTTGGGAAAACGGGAGAAGTTACTTTTTTAAGCTTCTGTCGCGTGTGCAACCTTAATGGTTAAAGCTACGCAGAAATCATGTATGAGGGAAATATTTTCCTTAAAATTATCTAAAAAATATCCTACGACAGCATATGTCTATCTTTTATGGTTGACTCACAATAACACGTGTAACTCCCGATAGCTTAGCAGTTCAAAGCTTTCTGATTATATTTGTCTACTCTTACGTTTATAACTCAGTCATCTATCTGTACGAAAATGAAAATGAAAAATGAAAAATGAAAAATGAAAAACGAAAAATGAAAAATGAAAAACGAAAAACGAAAAATGAAAAATGAAAAATGAAAAATGAAAAATGAAAAATGAAAAATGAAAAATGAAAAATGAAAAATGAAAAATGAAAAATGAAAAATGAAAAATGAAAAATGAAAAATGAAAAATGAAAAATGAAAAATGAAAAATGAAAAATGAAAAATGAAAAATGAAAAATGAAAAATTAAAAATTAAAAATTAAAAATTAAAAATGAAAAATGAAAAATGAAAAATTAAAAATTAAAAATGAAAAATTAAAAATTAAAAATTAAAAATTAAAAATTAAAAATTAAAAATTAAAAATTAAAAATTAAAAATTAAAAATTAAAAATTAAAAATTAAAAATTAAAAATTAAAAATTAAAAATTAAAAATTAAAAATTAAAAATTAAAAATTAAAAATTAAAAATTAAAAATTAAAAATTAAAAATTAAAAATTAAAAATTAAAAATTAAAAATTAAAAATTAAAAATTAAAAATTAAAAATTAAAAATTAAAAATTAAAAATTAAAAATTAAAAATTAAAAATTAAAAATTAAAAATTAAAAATTAAAAATGAAAAATTAAAAATGAAAAATGAAAAATGAAAAATGAAAAATGAAAAATGAACAGTGAACAGTGAAGTTCTTATTTGTGGCGTGATATACAATCGGTGCATTTAACTATAAACATGCGAGTGAGAACTGGAGATAACCCGGATGATCGTCAATTTTCTGATACACTGTTAAAGATTGGCGAAGGTACCTATCCACAACTACACCAAGGAAAAGTTATTCTGACGCCTGAGTTATGTTGTATAGTGCAATCCCTACTACATCTTATATCGTCGGTTTACGATGACGTAACAAATATATTAAATAGGGACAATTCTTGGCTATGCGAAAGATCCATCTTAACTCCTCGCAATGACCAGGCATTTGAGATTAATAATAAAATACTGTCGAATATACAAGGGGAAAGCAAAGTTTATAGTTCAATATATATAAATTACGTGTCACTTTATTTGTCCGCAATGGACTCTTAAACCTCTGAACCGATTATAATCAAATTTACTCAACGTGTGCATTTTGATCCAACTTGAAAGATAGGATAGTTTATATCTTAATTTATAGGTTTAATTGCAAATGTTTATGTAACATTTCTTTAACCACAGCAACGCGTGGCCGGGTATGCTAGTAGTTCAATAAATAGAATGGTCGATGAACAAGACGCCACTAACTACCCGATAGAATTTTTAAATTCTTTAAATATGCCCGGACTTCCTTCTCATGAAATTTGTTTAAAAATTGGCATTCCGATTATTCTGCTCCGAAATTTAAGACCACCACAACTTTGCAATGGAACTCGGCTAAAAGTAACCCGGTTGCAACAAAATATAATCGAGGCTCAAATTTTAACAGGTTGCGGTGAGGGGAAACCGTCTTTATTCCCAGAATTCCCTTAGTACCTAATAATTTTCCATTCCAATTTAAAAGAACGCAATTCCCAGTATCGGTGTGTTATGCAATGACAATTAATAAGGCTCAAGGGCAGACTTTTCGTGTTGCTGGAGTAGATCTCGGTGTCAGTTGTTTCTCGCATGGTCAGTTGTACGTCGCTCTTTCCCGGGTCAGTAGTTCCAAAAATCTTTACGTTCACGTGCCGGATGGATCAACATTCAACATAGTTTACCCGGAAGCTTTGCATTGAAGTATTTTCGTTATATAAGTACTTAAGCCTTCGGCAGGATCAGAATAGGGCTACGGTATCCCTGCCTGTCATAAGAGGCGACTAAAAGGGGCTTCCGGGGTTGCGGGCGGCTAAAGTGGGAGCTTGAACCGTCCAGCCAGGCGACACCGGGAAGGTGGCGATATGTGTGGTCGCATACCGCCGTAAAGACTAGATTTGGTGGTGGGCCCATCCGCCCATCTGGGAGGAGCCCGAGTCCTCTTTATAGCACCGAAGACGGCCACCGGGGGGGTTTTAGTGCGGTAAAAATTCCACATAACTCTGCGTCGCTCCCACGGCGTCGGGTACCTTTTGAAGGTTTCCCCCTCGAAAACAAAAATAAAAAAGGTTCTTAAGCCTCATGTGAACGTGATCTAAACAATATTACCAATACATTAACTCAATAACACACAAGGAGTTACTCGCTGGCGGAGTCGCGGGCAAAGCTATTAACAATAATATTGTGCGGTTCCGTATTGCGATATTTTTCAACAGTATTGTAGATATGACATATTATATTTCCCTACTAAAATACGAAAGTTAATCTGTCTGTTACATCAAAACCACTGAACCGTGAGGAAGGACATAGGCTACTTTTTTTTTACGAAAAACAACGGAAACGCGGACGAAGTCGCGGGCAACAGCTAGTTCAAAATAAGACCGTTACAACAGATTATATTATGACAGTGACATCTAGTGAAGAATAGCTCCACGTAAAACTTGAACTATTGAGTTCAAATGAACTTTAGTATGAAACAAGTAACGCCATCTATTAGTGATTAAGAACAACTAAGAAACACGACATCTATCGACGAGTAGAGATATTCTTTCAATATAAGCTATCAAGGAAACTATCGATTATAACAGCTACATAGCCTTAGCAATAGATGTCGCTGCTGACATAGCACCATGTCTTCTAAAAAGGAATCTAACATAAAGCCTAATAAAACCTGCATGAAATGCAAAATACGAATAAAAAATAACGCATTTATAAAATGTTCGTTATGCCACATAGAATTGGATGCAAAGTGCGCTGCAGTAAGTACTAAAAATATTTTAACTATGACCAAAGAACAGAAACAAAAATGGAAATGCGCAAACTGCCAAATTAAAGAGAAAAAACCCGGAAATAAATTAGATAAAAATATAGCCAAAGATGACCTATTACACACATCAACAAGCGGAGCAAGTAATTCAACATTAGTTAAAAACTTATCACCTGAAATGGTAACCATTCGAAAGAATAGAACGCCAGTATTCGGTTTAAAGATCTTTATTTCTCAGAAAGATATTACATCACTTATTTGAGAACATGATAATTTCTAAATGTAACAAACATTGTCCCGATGTGGGTAATTAATAATATTAGTCAAGACGCGTTCAATTTACCGCCGGTACTTGCAAGTTAGCCGGTGGTCCAAGTTATAGTAAGTTATCGGTTTTATTATAAATATATTCTGAAAGTTTTTTCTTAAAAATGTTTAGTGATTTAGCGATTTTGACGTTATTCGTGTGGCGACCTCCCGCTACTCATCAAGAGATGGCGCTACTAGTATTCTGAAACACGCTATCGAAGCATTCTCAGAATCCTGCATATATACAAGTTCCGAACATCAACTGTCGGAGCACGGCCGCTCCCCAGGCATGATCACCTAGCCTGGCGGGAGATCTCCCTTTGCCAAAGTGGTGACCTCAGACAAGGACACCTCCCTTCACGATGGTGGCGACGTCACACCCTGGATGGACCGCAGCATCTCAACATCAGATTAGCAGCTCATCAGGTGCATCGCAGCACATTCGGAAACGCTTCCTGTGCCTGGTCCAGCTGCTCTCCGCGACATCATGGACGGCTTGAGCAGCCATTGCTCGCCTCCACACTTCGTTCCACCCTCACCTCCCGACTCACCGTGGATAGAGGGCATCTCAAGGCCACACTTCGCCCTCACATCTCGACTCACCGCAGATAGAGGGCGAACTACTGGTACTTGCACACGAAGACTTGCGGACCTATCGACCTCCGGTCTGAGCAGGGGGTGATGTGGCGACCTCCCGCTACTCATCAAGAGATGGCGCTACTAGTATTCTGAAACACGCTATCGAAGCATTCTCAGAATCCTGCATATATACAAGTTCCGAACATCAACTGTCGGAGCACGGCCGCTCCCCAGGCATGATCACCTAGCCTGGCGGGAGATCTCCCTTTGCCAAATTCGGAATTGAGTTATATAGCTGTGCTCCTTTAAAGGTTATGTTATTTTTACCGTAGTTAGTTCTTATTTTTGAAATAACTAGGTGGTTTGCGCGACGGCAGGAATATTTCAATGTATCACCTTTTGTCGTAAATGTAATATGAGTATGAATAATTTTGTGAATAATTTTATATATTAATATACATGTGTTATATATATGTCGGAGATTATTCCATTCTTATCGACATCTTTAGTAATCAGTGGGTTTTGTGGGCGTCATTGAAGGGTAAATGCGGGCACAAATACAGCATTAATTGTTCTTGACACTTTATATTCAGAGTTCCACAAAATAATGATTTCAAATACACGTAGGTTATAATCTAATACAATTAAGCTATTTGAGCAGCGGGTTCAAGGCAGTGACCGCACACTTCAACACACAACGAAATTATGCTCCTCCTCTTTCGCTCCCATCAGTATTTATCAATGTTTCCCCACCTTGCGGCCACATACCTCGACTCCACTAGAGACTTCTTAAAAGTCTCTGCTCTGATTGTAAATCATACACCATGACAATATAACTCAAACACAATATAAAGCAATGGTTACTTATTCTAATCTATAATCATTTAAATTATTCTATAAACTATGAATGTTAATGTAAGCCTAGCCATCTTCAGTAACTTCTAAGTTGTATTCATCCCTTCCTCCGACACGGCCATCCTGACACTTCACACGTCCTCGTGTGACCTCAAGATATTAGCAGTTGTTGTCTGGAATGAAACACTTTACTTTTGGTAAAACTGTATATACAATATTAAAATACGAGTCTCACGGCACTCAGTCATTATAAGTATTGTTCTGTTTCACACTGTTTTTAACCTTTTGTCGATTTATGGCCACTTACACTTAAAACCAACTTCGATTCGATTTCGAACAAAGATCGAGTGTATTCTTAAATGAGATCTTAAATTTGTTTTTGTAAATCGTAACCAAATCCTTAAGCGATATCGCTCAACGCGATATTTCACTTGAGATTAGTCAACACTTACATTATCCAAAACTAAGAAATACCATAATAAATTTAGTCATAAATAGTTTCTTTGTGCTATGAGGTATTTGTTACACTATTCCGTTGTTGATTTATTGGCATTCTTTCGTTTTAGAGTATGATTGCTTTAAGTGTGGTTTTCACAAATCTTAGCAAACTGATTAAAGTGATTAAACTGTTTCGTAATTTAAAATGATATGCCTTGTATTTACTCAGTATCCAGCTATCATAATTTTGTACAAACGATAAAGTATATGTAGCAAATTCAAAACTATCCTACTTAGTTGCTCTTGCAGTGGTCGAAATTCGACAAATAAATACTATTCTTGCTATTCACAGAACTGTTTCATAAATAATTCTAGTTACTATAGATTATTTTTTTTTTGTGTACGATATATGTACGTTATTTCGTTTTATGACTAACACTCGGTATACGAAAAATGAGGTTTGATTGAGCTGCTTATGCTGCATATAAGAGCGATTGCTTGTTGTTTATCATAGGTATTTGAAATTGTAGATTTTAGACATTTGACATCATAGATTTTCAACCGACTTCCCAAAAGAAAGAGGTTATCTATTCGTCACGTTTTTATTTTGTTTTTTTTTTTTTTTTTTTGTTTTCGTTAACGTAAGCAATAAATGTTACTACATTTTACTTAAGGGCTCCTGTACTACATAAATTTTAACTATGTATAATCGCATGCTCTTCCATAAGCGCGCTATGCGTAAAAAGTTACCCTAGTTTTTCGCCTCATGTATAAATATATATTATCCGCATTTCCAATACATTTAACAGAACTAAGTCAATATAATTATAGTAAATCAATATTAATATCATAATACACAACAATTTTTAATGGGTATTAAATTCCGTAATATTTAGTCGAACTCCTCATCATTTAATTATAATTTAACCTAACGATAAAGCATACATGCTACCTGATGGAAAGTAGTCACCGTCGCCTATGAACATTCGCAACACCAGATGAGTCGCCAATGCATCACCGGCAAATAATTAAATAACGCATGCACTGGTTCCATAGTCACCATGTCATATAAGGCACTGTCACGCTGTCTGAACGATCATATTGCCGTTAGAACCCTCACTCAACATAGCCTCCAACATAAATTCCACATAGCATAAACCATCTTCGAGCTGTCTGAACGGTCATATCGCCGTTAGAAAACCTTAACTTCACTCACATAGTCTAAACATAGCGTAAACTAAATTCAAACTATCTGAATGGTCATGTCGCCGTTAGAAAACCTTAGCTCCACTTACATAGCCTAAACATAACTTAAACCACCTTCAAGCAATCTGAACGGTCATATCGCCGCTAGAAAACCTTAAACTTCACTCACATAGCCTAAACGTAGCATAAACTACCTTCAAACTATCTGAATGGTCATGTAACCTTAGGAAAACCTTGACTTCACTTACATCGACTCCACGCAGCACAAACTACCTTCAAGCTAACTGAACGATCATTTTGCCGTTAGAAAGCATCACGGGGCTTACACATTTTCTTTGTCGAATAAGCTATCTCTACCACTAACCTAACCACAACTACAGCTGAAACAATTACAATACTAAATCACTTATACGTAACAAAATTTAATTTGCCTATGCTACTAATCGCGCAAAACTTACTTACCATCGAACTGAAAAGATAATGGAGACATGACGTAGTTAAGACTAGTCCTGCTGTTATTTCGTTCACAGATATTACTTAAATCTTATCCTCTAGGAAGGAACTGGTTAAATTATTACTGATTTAATTATCTACTTTATTAACCATAGAAAACATTTATTGCACCCCAGTCCAATCAAACGGTGTTTTTATCCCATAACAACGTTGAAAAACATGCATGAGGTTGCATTATTACTAAAAGTACTTGGAAAGTTTCGTAACAATTATTTAAACTCGTAAGAGTTAATTTTTCAGGTCAATAATAGACAATAATTTTAAGAAATAGTTGATCAAAAACTTGTTCATCAAAACCGATGTAAATGTTTACTCTTTACGTTATTTGAAGCCGAAGACATGAAATAAAAAAAAATATATCTCAAAAATCTGCACGGAGAAAAGCCCTGTCTTGAATGATCCACGTACAAATATAGTAATATGACTGGTATATACTAAGTATACCATACAACCCTTTTAATGACATTAATAACGGCAGGGACTGCAGGAGAGTAACTATGGCTACAAAGAAAATATAATAATGTTATAAAGGTAAAACTACTATTTTGTATGTTTCCCCTAAACTCTTTAACTAATAAGCTAATCCCATTCTTAAATTCTTTTAATGTCTCAGTTTCGTTCACAAATACGAACTACAAACTTTATTTAATACAAAGTGAAATAAGTTATAGGTAGGTAGGTACATTGCATATAAATTAAATTAAAACTTACAACGCTTTCTACACTCATAGCCCCACAGTAAGATTTTCTCCTGTGCTGTGAGTGGCATTGACACACCCAAAGAGGAATGTACAAACATCCAAACCCAGAACAAGAATCTAAACTCATCATTCAGACGCCCGTCTGGCAGGGAATCGAACCCGGAACTTACTGCGCATCAGACCGGCATGGAAACCGCACCGCCACGCCAGTCGTCAATAATATAAGTCGTAATATAATTATAAGTACATGCCGCAATTTAATGTACTTGTAATGTGGAAGCGCTTAAGTTAGTGATCATCGCTCTAATTTCATATAACTATTTTTTTTTTGTTGTCGTAACGACGTGATGAAAAACTAGAGATGAAGGTCCACATCCTATTCACTTGTTATTTTACTTATTATCAGTTGGTAGTAAACTAAATAGCGGCGTAACATATCTGGATGGAGTAATTTTATAAACAAACTGCCCGTAATCGTAACAATGCTTCTATTAAGTTCTATTAATAAAACCGTACTTATGAATCTGTTTGTATTGGCGTCTAAGAAAAAATATAATTTTATTTCTCTTTCACGCGTATATAGCTTACCTATTTGAATTAAGTTAGACTTATACAGTTTATGATCATAATTGACACTTAAGACACTATTGTCGTAAACGAGGTCTATACAGACGGGGATGGTAAAAGCTAGTTAGTCAATATATAGGTAAATAACACCATAAGAATGTACTTCAACAAAATCATATTGAAAGGTCTCTTCAAATCAACAGAAATGTCTCGTAATTCACGAAGAGCATAAAGTTTTGTTTTAAATTTTAATTTCTAGTTACTTTTTACCCTCAATTTTCAGGCGTATAACCTAATGTACCAGATTTTAGTGTAAATAAAAACAGTATTTAACTTTAAACTTTACCCTAAATGCAAAAACGAACGAGAAATGTAACTATTAGAATTCTCTACTACAAAAAAATTTATCAGTCTCGTCAAATTTCCCAATTGTATGTGAGCCGCAATGTCTACCTAGTTACTCGTTTTACTTACTACTACTCCTATATAATCCTCGTTTTTTTATAAACCCACATTTGTACAGTTTTACTAGAGTTTAGCAGTCCGAAATTTAGTACACCTATTTATCCCTACTTATCGGAATATAATCAAATTGTAATTCATAATTGTACCATGAAGTATTTATTTTTAATATTGGTTCGAAACTTCTAGATATCAATGGCTGAATTATGTGTAGTCCCACAAATTTTGCTAATAATACCAACATTCCAAGTCTTGGTTATATATATATTTTTTGCCAATTGATTATTTAAACTATGACAGAACTAGATGGTTTTATATACCATTGCTTCCACTTTGATTAAAATATTATTCTACGTCACAATCATGTTTTGTAAAGAGGAAGAAAAAAGATTTAACATACTAGCATTTGTCTACAGTATCTACAACTCTTCACTATAGCATAGAGTAGTTTTCGAGTATAACGTTTTAAAATCAAATTATCAAATCAAAACATAATAAATACTGCTCACCAGATTGTGTGATGATCCCAAAGGCAGATCTTATAATACATACTTCCACTCGTTTGTACACCAACAATTGTAGTTTAAGTAGGTATTTTTTTTAACAGTTCCGCATTCTCGAGCACGTAGCCACGTAACCTCAAGCTCCGCGTTTTATCATGTTGTTTGAGGCGTCGGCAGTCATTGCAGTATTGGGGCGATTAAAAGTTTGACTTCTTAACAGCTATTAATTGGTTTGGCTGAAAAAAAAAATTTACAAAAGCTATGACCAAATTCTCCACAAGCGTAAAACGTTGTAAAACATGTGATATTGAGATCTTTCAAATTAAATTTTACTTTCCATAACCGTACTAAATTCTCTTAACAAAAAGAATACGATACAAACGTAACAATTTATAGTCAATAGGATCGTAAGTTTTGATTTAGATAACTGATCTATTGTGTTATTAATTAAAACATGTAGTAAAATAACTCATTCTCTTATGCAAGAATAATAAATATTTCAAACGACGTTCCCAACCGACAGGAAAAAGAAAAATCTTTAGATTATGTCCAATAATAATAGGTCAAAAAATATCTAAATTAAAAAAAAGTTTACAGTAAAACCTTTTACAACTTTAAGTAGAATAAAAAAAAATACTCCCCTGATAATAAATAACATCCCTCCCCTGATAAAAAAAAAACAACATATCTCACAGCTCGGGTATTCTTCTCAGTGTCATCAGGATGGAATTCAGATGAAGTCCTTAATTTGCGTCAAATTGGGCAGCCACGCACCACAAGTAGTTTTATAATTCTTAATTTTTCTCCGCAAATTGTTGCATTTAATTCACGTAAATCTATTTGTGCCTGCACTGATCCCACTTCTGATGTCGGAGATTATTCCATTCTTATCGACATCTTTAGTAATCAGTGGGTTTTGTGGGCGTCATTGAAGGGTAAATGCGGGCACAAATACAGCATTAATTGTTCTTGACACTTTATATTCAGAGTTCCACAAAATAATGATTTCAAATACACGTAGGTTATAATCTAATACAATTAAGCTATTTGAGCAGCGGGTTCAAGGCAGTGACCGCACACTTCAACACACAACGAAATTATGCTCCTCCTCTTTCGCTCCCATCAGTATTTATCAATGTTTCCCCACCTTGCGGCCACATACCTCGACTCCACTAGAGACTTCTTAAAAGTCTCTGCTCTGATTGTAAATCATACACCATGACAATATAACTCAAACACAATATAAAACAATGGTTACTTATTCTAATCTATAATCATTTAAATTATTCTATAAACTATGAATGTTAATGTAAGCCTAGCCATCTTCAGTAACTTCTAAGTTGTATTCATCCCTTCCTCCGACATATATAAAGTTGTTGGATGTTCATAGTTTTTGTTTCATTGTATATCGTTTTGGTTGGTGTCATAAAGTCATAATGGTGTAATACTTTGATGATCTTATTTTGAAGTATTTGTATTGATTTTATATTAGTTTTGGCTGCACCGCCCCAAACTTCAATAAGATACAGAAGGTGAGGTTTGACTAATGAGTTATAAATTAGAGGCCGGGTTCTTTTCGGTATGCATCTAGAAATTTTATGTAGTAATCCTAATAATGACGATAATTTACTTTGTATGTGTTGAATGTGTGCCTTCCAGGTTAAGTTTTTGTCCAGTATCAGTCCTAGATATTTTTCTTCATTCGTTTTGTTTATTTATTTATTTATTTAATTTTTGAAACACCTTAAACTAAGGGTTACAAGGGTAAACTTAATGCCTAATGGCATTCTCTGCCAGTCAACCCTGGGTGATAGCGATAATTTGTGGTAGGTATATAAAAAGTAAATATAATCTATTAATTGGTAGAATATACAATATTAAAAATATTAATATATATTTATATAGTTAATATAATAATATAATAATTAATATATAATTGTAAAAATACATACATATAATACATAATACATATAATACAATAATAAATCAAAGAATTGAAATGTTAATAGACTCATGACTGTTGAAAATAATATTCTCGTAAAAGCGCCTTGAACGTGCTACGGCATGTGGCTTGTCTGATGTTTTCGGGTAGGGCGTTCCAGAGTAGTATCGACTGTACCGTGAAGGAATAACAGAAAAAGCTACTGTTATGCTGTGGAATATTGACTTTTAAAATTCTGGAAGAACGAAGACCACTGTCGTGAGAAGAGCAGTGGAACTGAAACTTTTCCTTTAAGTAGGACGGAGAAGTTGGATCGTGTAAAATAGCATACAGAACCAAGAGAATCCTAGAATTACGCCTTTGACGAATAGTTAACCATTTAGCTGACGTCTATAATTAGAAATATGATCATATTTACGAAGGTTGAAAATAAAACGGATACAATTATTAAGAAGGCGCTCTAGCTTATTGAGAAGTTCATCCGTTAAATCTGGATAGCATACATCCGCATAATCAATAATGGGTAGAACGAGACTGTGTATTAAGGTAATTTTAGTCTTGAATGGTAGAAAATTTTTGAGACGATAGAGTGTTTGCAAAGTGCCGTTCACCGGCTTATCTTCGTTCGGCTTATCTCGGTTATTTGAAAACGCCAGGTCAAACTACTATCTATGAAGAGACCGAGATTCTTCACAGTGTTGCAGAGAGGAATTGTAGTATTGCCATAAACAATTGGAGGTAAATTTGCAACGTCCACTGTCGACAACAGTCTCGAACTTCCCATTAAGATCGCCTGACACTTTAATGGATTGACAGAAACACCATACTCACTAGACCAAACTTTTATAGCATCTAGGTTTTTATTAATGTTGTAAATAGCATTGCCAACATTACTGATATTACAATGTACATATAGTTGCAAATCATCTGCATACAGATGATACGAACAATTAATAAGTGAAGTGATGGAGTTGATGAACAACGAAAATAACAAAGGAGAAAGTATACCGCCTTGCGGAACCCCAGCATTAAGGTCAGCCCACTTAGAGCTATTCAACTCTAAGCGGACTGCCTGCTGACGATCGCGAAGATATGAAGAAAACCACTGAAGGGCAGTTGGGTTAAAATTCAGATATGAAAGAATGGACAGGAGAATTTCATGGTCGACTGTGTTAAAAGCGTTAGAAAAGTCAATTAGCACCACTACTGTAACCTTTCTCTCATCCATAGCCCTCATTATATCATCTGTAATTTTGATTAATGTAGTAGTGGTACTATGACCAGGACGGAACCCAGACTGATACGCGCTCAGTAGGCTATGTTTACATACAAAAGTGGAGACTTGCTTATGTACACAGGCTTCCAAAACTTTAGAAAGGAATGGAAGTATACAAATTGGCCGAAAATGGTTTGCAAGGGAAGGATTTGACACTTTAGGAAGAGGTCGCACAAACGCCTTTTTCCAAAGAGAAGGATATTGACCCGATAACAAGGAATGATTAATAATGTGGGTAATCGTAGGTGATAAAAACTTTGCTATCGGATATACCATAGACCTACTAATGTCATCACACCCAACGGCCCTTGATTTGATCGATGTAATAACTTTTAGAACTTCCTCTTGTGTCACATGAGAAAATTGAAATTTGGGAATGCAGGGTAATTGCATAGCTGCAATAGAAGATTGAGTATTACATCTGGTAGCAGGGTCCAGTAAAGAAGTAGTGACAAAATGTTCATTAATACAATCAAGAGAGAGTGAAGGACCGCAACCATAGTTTAGTGGTTTACAAAACCGAGAGAGCGAAGAAATTTCCACACATCAGCGGGAGAAGAATTATTAATATTTTCTTGAAAATAGCAGCGTTTAGCTGTTCGTACCATCTGGTTGCATCGATTTCTTGCTTTTTTAAAGTTTTCCCAGTTTAAATCCGATCGGTCTCTTTTGAAAGCACGGAAAGCCCTATTCCGCTTCCTCATCGTCATTTGTATTCCTCTGGACATCCAGGGAGCTGGAGCACGCTTTATCCTTACGCGGTGAACAGGGACATGAGCGTCATACAATTTAATAACGGCGTTATTGAATAATGAAATTTTTTTATCAATTGTAGACGCTTCAACCACAGGACACAGATCAATATCAGAGGCGTCGCTCAGCAGCTTACTAGTGTCTATTCCCCTTAAATTGCGGAGTTCTAGAAATTTGGGTACAGGTTTTGGAGGTTTACACTTGTACGACAAGTAAATGAGGTCATGGCGCGAGAATCCTGGAGCAGAGAGCTGTCCGTGCTTTAAAACGTGATCCGGTGAACCTGTTAAAATAATGTCAATCCAGGTAGGATCAGTGTCAACATTATGGTGAGTTGCTGACAAAGGTAGTATTGGCTGATTCTACCATGGCCCGCAACTTCTGATTACGAGAGGAGACCTTCAATAAGTCGGTATTAAAGTCACCCATTATTATGTAATGAGCGTATGCAGATGCAAAAGAATCAAAAATGCTTTCCAGTTTAGTAAAGTAGTCAATGGATGGAGGACAGTACACTACACCCAATAACACCTTGATACCCATAACATCAAGCTCCAGAAATAAGTATTCGGCGGACGAGGAGTAAGTTGAAGGTGAAGCTATAACAGTTTTGTACGCAATCGAGGCTCGCAAATAAATAGCCACTCCTCCTCCACCTTTCCCTGTTCGGTCGTTGCGTATGAGGATAAAGCCAGGTAAAGAAAACATCGCCGATTGAAGCGATGGTTTTAACCAGCTTTCTGAAATAAGGATGGCATGAATGTGATTGCTCGAAAAGACGCTTTCAAGTTCCGAGTAATGACTCGGTATGCTTTGGGCATTAATATGACACACATTCAAAGTTTTGTCACTGCTGCAAAATACGGATTCGAGTCGACTATTCAATAAACAGGATTCTAAAGACTCACAGGAGACATAGGAGACGTCAGAGTCAAATGCTGAAAAGTAGGAACAATAAGAGTCATCAGACATTTATGAAAAAAATTTAATTATATATATAAATATTATAAAATATGTATAAATAAAATAAAAAGGTAAACCAGTAAAGTATTCAAATTAACACTAACACATATAGAGCACCAACCCATCAGCTGACTGTTACAATTATAACTAGCTAACAAACAGAAAAAAAAATGTTACTCAGGCAAAATCTTAATAAGAAATATAAAACAACAAACACAAGCAAAAAACAGTGATAAAAATAAAATATTCGGCATAATAGATAGCATCAAATTACCTGCGTAAACACTTAAAATCTATCAATACATTTTGTTAAATTTTAATGAATGAATGAATGAATGAGTGCGATCAATATCTCAGTCATTGCAACAATGAACATAATTAAATATTGATGATAATTTCAAAGGGCCAAAATACTAGTATCCGAAAATTAGGCAAAAAAAAAAGGATACAAAATAAATTGAACATTAATTTTTAAGAATTCAATCGTTGTCCAATAAATACAAAAAATAAATAAATTACCAGATGAAGGATTTCGGAGTTAGGCCGAAACCCTCCTTCGATGGACAGAATGGTCGTGTCTCGAAATAGGTTTAGTGGACTGTATTTGCGACGATAAAAATTGCTACGTGCTATAGTATCTAACGCACTCACCTGCTGCTGATGGGCGCAGCCTCATGTATAGGGTATTAGGCACCTTCGACTCACCCTTAGCTCGAGCTAGCTAGTCTTACCTCGCAGTGGTCTACCAGTTACCCTCTACCATCCACTGCCGACTCGTTGCGTCGATCTTACAGCACGTTGCACACGAATTTGATTATTACGCGAAAAGAAGGAATTTAACAATTAGTGGCTACTATTCCGGATTATTAACGATAACGACAAAGTTGCGCGTGCGCGCCCGACGATCCGGAAACTACGAATTTTGGCTAAAGCCAACGAAAACGATACAATGAGATTCGAACACTTCGAAATCTCCGAAACGACTACTAACTACTAACTGTGGACCATAGACAAGTATAGACTATGTACCATGGACCACAGATTATGATACAAACGACAGATTGTTAATTTATAACTAACGACAAAAGTGAACATACCGCCCACCTAAATACTAAGTATTTACGAAAACGAAACTTACTATGCTACGAAAAAGTTGCGTTAAGACGCAAGCTAATTATACAAAGGTAGAGGACATACTTTAATGACTGGCCTCTTGTACTCGCCAGACACTGTCCTAACACTAACTACTCTACAAATTCCGTCGGATCCTGGATGTAGAGTTGTAATCCTACCTAACTTCCATTCTAGTGGACTTGCTTGCTCGTTTATAAGCAAAACCAAGGTTCCTACTTTAATTTCCGAATTAGTCTTTTCCCATTTTGCCCTCTGCTGTAGTGTATGTAAGTACTCACAATGCCACCGTCTCCAGAAATCCTGATGCATCTTTCTAATTAGCTTCCAGCGCTGAGTAACAGGTATATTCTGTTCGACTAGATTCTCCTCTGGAAGCATCGACAAAGGTTCTAATGTAAGAAAATGTCCCGGTGTTAAAGCAGCGAGATCATTTGCATCAGAACTGAGAGGAATTAATGGACGCGAGTTCAACATAGCTTCTATCTGAGCTAGAATTGTGTAAAACTCTTCAAAAGTTAATCTTTGGTTACCAACGACACGAGAAAGATGAGTTTTTACAGACTTAATTCCAGCTTCAGCTAGTCCATTGAAGTGCGGACTGCCAGGAGGATTAAACGAAAACTTTATTTCCTGACATTCAGAAGCCTTTTTCATTATGGATCCAAGATAATTGCTAGCACCCACAAAATTACGACCTTGATCAGAGACGATGTTACTACAACGACCACGACGAGCGATAAATCTTTGCAAAGCAGCAAGGAAAGCTTCTGTAGAAAGCTCGGAAGCTAATTCTATATGAACCGCCTTGGTAGAGGTTCATACGAATACACAAATATATCCTTTGTAAGTCCTCACACCACGCCCCCGACTAAGAGCGATATCGAACGGTCCACCATAATCGACAGCGACACTAGAAAATGGTTTAATTTGGGAAACACGAAACGAAGGTAAATTTCCCATTAAAGGAACCGAAGTAGGTTTTGGATTAACACGAAAACATTTCATACAACCAGAAATTACTGAACGGATAGCCCGTTTAGGCGACAGAATCCAAAAATCTTGCGAAAGCAAGTTTTGTAGAGTTTGAGCACCGGGATGCATAAACCTCTTATGGTACTCATCAATAACTAAGAATGTCAATATATGATTGCGAGGTAAAAGAATAGGATGCTTAACGCTGAATTCTACATCAGCGTTAGCTAACCGACCGCCCACCCTCAAAATACCCGCGTTATCAACGAAAGGCGACAATTTACGCAAGGGTTTGGGTAACGAATTAGGCGAACCTTTACCTAAACAATCCAATTCAAACGAAAACGAATTAAGTTGAGTTTGCTTCACTAAAAACATAAAAGCTTTATGCAACTCAAAGGGCTCTAACGAACCCACTAACTTATTATTATGTTTTCTCAAATTGTGAGCAAAACGAAAACAAAACGACAAAACACGCTTTACTTTGGAAAGCGACGAAAAACGATTTAATAAATCGTCAACGAAATTCACCTTTTCAGGCGACAGAAGGCTAAGAATCCTTTGCTCTTCTTCGATAGAGCCTGTGTCCTGTTCTAACGACAACACCGAAGGCCACTTCTTTTCAGGCTCTACGAGCCATGACGGACTTTTCCACCAAATGGAACAGTCTATGAGATCATCAGGAAGCATTCCACGAGAACCAATATCAGCAGCATTCGATAAAGAGCTCACATGTCGCCAGTGCTCAGGAGCTACTCTACTTTGAATATGGCTGACTCTATTCGCGACAAACGTTTTCCACTTCGATGGACAAGATTTGATCCAAGCGAGAGTAACTGTAGAGTCAGACCATGCGTAGAGTTCTTTAACTGCATGAAATGGCTTTAATGCCTCTACCACTGATTCCATTAAACTAGATAACAGGACAGCAGCTAAAAGTTCCAATCTTGGAATCGACAGTTTGCGCAAAGGCGCGACCTTTGACTTTGCACAACAGAAAAGAACGGATGTAGAGCCATCCGCCTCAACGACACGAAAGAATGTGACTGCACAATAGCCACGTTCGGAAGCGTCACAAAAACCATGCAACTGCAACGACACGAAAGAATTTACCATACGACGAGGAATGGTAATCGAAACTAACAACGACAACTGAGACTTGAATCGCAACCACTCATGCGCAATGTGAGGTGGTACATTATCATCCCATGAAACACCCGAAGTCCAAAGAAGTTGCATAAGATATTTAGCATAAAACGTAATCGGGGCAAGAAATCCCAAGGGATCATAAATCCTCGCTATATGGGAGAGGATGGTGCGCTTAGTGCACCTAGAGTCATCATTGTTGACAACACGAAACCGAAAGGTATCTGATTGCGGATGCCATAAAAGTCCCAAAACTTTCAAGGAGAGATCCGACATTTCTTCAAAGTGTTTAAATTCTTCTGAATACAAATCACAAGTTGGAAGTTCAACGAAAAATTCCCTACAATTGGATGTCCACTTTCTTAAGTGAAAACCACCAGACGACAAAATTTTAGTAAGCTCTGAACGCAATTGTAGAGCTTGCTCTATTGAGTCAGCACCTGAAACGATATCATCGACATAAATGTCTCTACCAAGGATAGTAGAGCCAGCCGGAAATTCTTGAGTAGAGTCTTCAGCTAGTTGAGCGATCGTGCGGAGAGCTTGAAATGGTGCAGACGACACGCCATAAGTCACTGTACGGAGCCTGTAATCACGTATGGGACCGTCGGGAGACGAGCGCCACAGAATGCGTTGATACTCAGCATCTTCTCTACAAACCAAAATCTGCCTATACATTTGTTTCACGTCACCACCAAAAACAACAGCATGCCAACGGAACCGTATAAGTAAATCGAAAATATTAGTTTGTAGCTTAGGGCCTGCAAGTAAAGTATCATTTAACGATAATCCATTAGAGTCTCTACAACTTGCATCAAACACTGTACGAAGTGGGGTACTGACCGAGTCCGGTCGCAACACACCATGATGTGGTATATAATAAAACTTCCCAACACTTGAAGAAGGGGGATCCACCTCTTCCATATGACCTGATACTTCATAGTCATTCATAAAATCGACATAAGCCTTTTTAAATTCAGGATTTAAATTTAGTTTTCGCTCCAACGACAGAAATCTTTTTAAAGCGTATTCACGAGAATTCGAAAACGAAGGTTTATCCTCAGGATTTTTAAAAGGCAGAGGAACCACGAACCTACCATCATCATTACGACAATAGTTTTCAACAAAATAATTTTCACAAACTTGATCCTCTTTCGACAAAATCTTATTATTAAGAGGACACAACTCTTCTACTTCCCAAAATTTTTTCAAAGAGTTATCCAAGTTTAAATTCGACAACTGGGAACAAGAGTTAGCAACGAGAAAACAATCACTCCGTTTACCAGTTCTATTTTTGTGTGTGTGATCACATGTATCACACTCACCCATAAGAATCCAACCAAATATTGTATTAAGAGCCTTTGGTTGCCCAGGCTTGCCACGTTGTAGACCAGGTATGAGAGAAGAAGCAAATATGTCTGCATTTAAGAGCATATCAATTGGTCCCGGACTAGCAAACTCTGGATCAGCCAATGGCAAGTTTCTAATATGTGACCAACCCGAAAAATCGACAAACTGTGTTGGTTGATCATTACAAATTGACGACAAAACGAAAACTTCAACCCTAAAATCAATTTTATTTGAATTATAGGATTTTATTTCACACGATAGTGAACCATAGGATTCAGCGACAGAGAATCCAATTCCATTAATAGACTGCTTAGATTGTTTTATCCTCAACCCAAGACGCTGTGCACAAGCTTCCGAGATAAAATTGCAAGCGCTTGCACAATCTAAAAGTACCCTAACAGGTTGATAACTTCCCATACTGTCCTTCACAAGCACCATAGCTGTGGAGAACAAGATAGCACTATTACTTTCCAAAGAAGTTAAAACAACATTCGGTTGTGCAGTATCCCTAATGGAATTTATTTTGTTATGATCCGGTTTAGATCCAGTATTAGACGAGGTAGCAATCGGTTTATTAAAGTGCAACAAAGTGTGGTGTGAGCACCCACATACACCACAACTCAGAGGGACTCGACAATTTTTTACCCTATGAGTTTTCGAAAAGCATAATAAACAAAGGTTTTTAATTTTCACAAATTTAAACCGACAGTTTACATCTAAATCTGAAAAACCTTTGCATTTAGAAAGACTGTGTTGGCCAGTACAAAAGTCACAAGTCACTTTCGAGACGACAAATGAAGACTTTGACTTTTTATTCAATTTTGATTCCTTTAATGTACCTACATTACTTAACGTTGATTTAGAAGTTACTTCACTCAATGCCCTGACCTGCTTTTCGACAAAATTCTGTACTTGAGTGAATTCTGGTATTTCATCAGAGTTAAATTCTAATTGAAATGCTTCTTTACTAGATCGATCCAATTTTGACCAAAACAAATTAAAAAGCATAAAATTTTTATCTGGTAAACCAATTTTTTCCAAAACACAAAAATTCTCCCCAAAGGTTCCATGAACCCGCTCAAGTTCAGAAGCTGATTTGATTTTCACTGGCTCACACGACAACAACTTTTGATAATAAAGAGTAGCTATTTGACGTTTCTTGTTAAAATGTTTATTCAAAGTTTCGTAAGCATCCAAATAACTATCATTTGTGAGCGGAAAATTCTTTATCAAGTCAAAGGCATTATTTTCGACAGACGATAACAAATAATGAAGTTTTTCAACATTAGGTATGTCTCTATTGTGTATCAAGGAATCGAATAATTGTATAAACGAGAACCAATTTTCTAATTTACCATCGAATGGCTTAATATTAATTTTAGGTAACTTGCCAAACCGACGAATTTTCCGTTTTAATTAAACTACAGTTACCTTTTAAATTACGCAGACGAGCCAACACTTTTCTGAATTTAGTATCAAACGATGCAGTTACACTTATCTCCGACTGCTGTTGAGCAGCACTTAAGGAAAGCAACAATTTACATTGGGCACTATGGAATTCCTTCGAAATTTCCCTAAGTTCCTCTTCAGTACAATTTGATAAGTCTGAACCGGCTATAAATTCAAGACGCATCATACTGTAATCCCGGATAATTCTGTTAATGTCCCCATCATTTGCACCACTTTCATTTCCGTCACTAGACATTATTAAACTTTAATAAAAGTTCTAACGAAAACAATAATAACAATGTCCTTTAAACTAAGTGTCAATGTCAAATACACTGACTTGTCAGTATTGACAATGCTACAAACGACAAACAAATATGGCGCGCTGCAATACCGACAACGAAAAATAGGAAATTAAAATGTCACAAAGATGGCGGGACCCGAACGAAATGTAATACGGTGATGAGTTCTAAAAAAGCCTCATACCCTCAACATTAGAATATTTTTCGAAATACGAAAAATACGATGTTTTTTACGAAATTCGATACAAAACGACAAATGATGTAAACGAATTATAATACGAAACGATAAATTTAGAAGCCACTTTTCGCGTTTATTCCGATCTTTTAGCGAAATACGACACGAAAACGAAAAATTTACTATTCACCATAAAGGCCGAAGAACAAATAAATCCGGCTCGAAGGACCAAAATGAAGGATTTCGGAGTTAGGCCGAAACCCTCCTTCGATGGACAGAATGGTCGTGTCTCGAAATAGGTTTAGTGGACTGTATTTGCGACGATAAAAATTGCTACGTGCTATAGTATCTAACGCACTCACCTGCTGCTGATGGGCGCAGCCTCATGTATAGGGTATAAGGCACCTTCGACTCACCCTTAGCTCGAGCTAGCTAGTCTTACCTCGCAGTGGTCTACCAGTTACCCTCTACCATCCACTGCTGACACGTTGCGTCGATCTTACAGCACGTTGCACACGAATTTGATTATTACGCGAAAAGAAGGAATTTAACAATTAGTGGCTACTATTCCGGATTATTAACGATAACGACAAAGTTGCGCGTGCGCGCCCGACGATCCGGAAACTACGAATTTTGGCTAAAGCCAACGAAAACGATACAATGAGATTCGAACACTTCGAAATCTCCGAAACGACTACTAACTACTAACTGTGGACCATAGACAAGTATAGACTATGTACCATGGACCACAGATTATGATACAAACGACAGATTGTTAATTTATAACTAACGACAAAAGTGAACACCAGAGAATAAATAAAACAGCAATCTGGCAGGCTTATCAACTGATTAACTATTCGAGAAAAACATCAGATACTGAACGCACCCATTACATTAATACGTCACGATACTTTACGTCACTCGAATGTCAGGCACTACAGTTGTTGTTTACTTGGGTAGTAGTTATCGAAATAATAATGAAAGCAAAACAAACACAACATATAGTTCATAACAAAACACAGAAAGCAACTAAAAAAAAGCAAACTACAAAAAGTAAGAAAGAAGAGGTGAAAAATAGACAAAATAATGAAAAAATATCACAGTTGATGGACAACAAAAGGGGTCTATTTCTTTGGAGCAGTGCGTCTAGCCCGTTTATTGTCGTCGGCCAGCGTCCCTACAGGAATTTGTTTGCGACGCACATCTATCTGGCGATTTATCTTTGAGCCACTATGCTGCCCAGCGTGCCCATCACCCGTGCTGACACACTCACCACCGCTACCACTGGAACCAGCGGACTCCATTGGCTCTTCAGGGTATTTAGCGACGAGTGAATTGAGCTCCTCTTCAGTGAAGACTTTCGCGCGGCTGCCTCCCGGGAGTTTAATATAGATCGTGCCATCAAGCGTCCACACATTCCGCATGCCAAAGTGTTTACGAGCTCTTTTGTGAACCAATTGCCGAGATTTAGTGAGAAACTCAGACATTGACACAGGGTTGCTTTAAATTTGGCCTTCTGACTCCACACTTCAGCTTTGCTCCGATGATCACAGAAATGGATAAGAACTGAGCGTGCATTGTCTTTATTTTTGACTCCTAGACGGTGGCATCGTTTTAGTGAAGAGCTGGTAATATGTGTGAGACCCAGAGTGTTGTGAAACAGTCCCAGCACTTTCTTTTCAACATCGATATCAGGATCTTCAGGGATACCATTCAACAGCAATACTTTCTGCCAACTCCTCATATCCATGACATCAATGGCCTTAGCATTTTCACGGATCTGCTGCCCAAGAAGATGTAACATTTTAGTCACCAAATCCTTGAATGCTCTGAACTCTTCTTTTAGCTGAAGTAAAGTTGGGTTACTTGGACTGGTTGCAGCATTTAATCGGCTTTCAAAATCAGCCATTTTTTGAATCCAGCATGATTCCAACTCCTTTTGGGTCTTCTCCACATCAGGTAAAAGTGCCATTTGTACCAAAGTGCAGCAGAAACTTGTTTGACACTCCGTGAACACAGTGTTTATTTCACAGCAAAAAATATGAGAGTAAGGTTATGCTGAAGGGTGGTGCTTTGTGAGTACACAGAACTATTTAAAAGTACATATTCAATGTGTAACACTATTTATATGATGTTGTCTATTGAATCCAACACAAAAACAGTAACAAACTATATTGTAAATAATTTTTAAGTTTAGTACTTGTTGATTTATTTTCAAACTATCACAGTTAGGGAGTTTTTTTATTTTTTGCGCAAAAAATAATGTAAGATGATTTCGAAGCATTTATTGTCAGGAGATTAGATTGGAACCACCTGCACAGAATATTAAGATCATCCTGGGCGTTCTGAATGATTTCCTTGATATTATGACCGAAATAGAAAATGCAGGTATCATCTGCATATAGACTTAGTTGACCATGCAACTGTAGTTGGGAGATATTGTTGACATAAATCAAAAATAACAGAGGTCCGAGAATTGAGCCTTGTGGTACACCACATGTTAAAAGTTTTGGAGAACTTTGATGATTTCCTAGTTTGACAATCTGATGTCTATTAGTTAGGTATGATTCCATCATTCTATATGCTGCACCAGTGATTCCAATTCTATGTAATTTTTGTAAAAGTAAATTATGGCAAACTGTGTCAAAGGCTTTTTTCAGGTCAATAAATAGGCCTAGTCCTACATGTTTTTGATCAATTTTTGTTTTTAATACTGTTACTAAATCTATGGCCGCGCTTAAAGTATTTGATTTCGGACGAAATCCATACTGCTTTTCATATAGAAATTTAATTTTGTTAAGGTGTTGATCCAGCCTTTTGTATATAATTTTTTCCAATATCTTAGATATTACCGGCAAGACTGAGACGGGGCGGTAGTTCCCTGGATCTGATTTTGAACCAGTTTTATATATTGGAGTAACTCTAGCTACTTTTAGACTATCCGGAAACGAGCCTTCGATCAAAAGTTTATTTAAGCAGTCAGTCAAATTATTAATGATTAAGTTTTTAATACATTTTAGAGCTTTAGTGCTTATGCCATCAATTCCAAGACTCGTATTTACGTCAAGCTATCTATGATTTTAGAGACCTCATCGATACTACATGGTGCAAATTCAGAAAGCTCGTGTTTTTCTGTGTTTGGGTTAAGATAAGGCATCGTGTAGGTATCATTATTATAAAATTTTGATGGAATTTTGTTAGCTAAATTAGTTCCTATGTTTACGAAAAAGTCATTAAAAATTTCACAGATTTGCAAAGGATTTGATACCACTTGTCCGCTTTCAGTTTTTATGTTTAAAGGACCACAGCTATTTACAGTTTTATTATTTGCCAGTGTATTAATTAGATTCCACATTTTCTTAGGCTTGCTTTGACATTTTAAGAATTCTCCGTGAAAGTATTTTGCTTTTGTATTTCTTATCCTGTGTAATAAATTAGCTCTTTTAATTTTAAAATTTGCTTCTAGTTCATGATCATTATGGTTTTGTTTTAGTTTGTTCCAAAGTTGATTTCTTTCATTGATTTCTGTTATTATTTGTTTATTTATCCACTCATTTTGAGGTTTATTAATTATTTTAGTTTTCATCACTTTGTTTTTTCTTACTATAGTCTTTATAAATTCGTCTAGACGGCTAAAGTTGTCATCTTCATTTTCAAATACTGTGGTTTCAGTCATTTTGTACAGGTTTTGAAAGTCAAGAGCTTCATATTGTATTTTTTCTTTTTGTGGTGGTGGTATTACACGTTTCAACTCAAGGTATATGTTCTTATGATCTGACAGCGATGAATCAATTAGTGCTAGATGAAAGTGGTTTTCTTTAAGGTTGGTTGAAATATGATCAATAATTGTTTTGGTAGTTGAAGCTTCCCGCGTACAGTATATTGCATCTTTTTTGTTTATTAGTTTATATCCACATTCCGTTAGCATAGCAGTATATCTCTTTGTTCTATTATCTGACGTTAATAAATCAATGTTCATGTCACCGAAAACGATTACCCTCTTTTTTTTTAGCTAACTGTGTCTCATAGATGGTAAGAAAATCATTGAAATTCGCACGTCCAGGCTTGTAAACAACTCCGATATTAAGTGCATATTGGTAAAGGTATATCCATAGGTAGTTAATTCCGCCGATAAAGGTTGATGATGTGAGTTTGTGTTTTAAATTATTGTGAACATAGATAGATACACCACCACCAATTATTTCGGGTCTGATATTGTAATAGTGCGTATAATTAGGCAATTGATATTGTTCAGCTTGTTGTTCCGTCCTTATCCAGGTTTCTGATAATAAAACAACGTGTACACATTTCTTGAACGAATGTAGTATACAATTGAGCTCATCTAGCTTCCCTGGCGTACGAATGCTTCTGACATTCGCGTAGAAAAAGTTTAGGCTTGACTTTGTTGTTACTATATTTTGGTAATCGCTAGTAACTTGATAGGTTGTACTACTGTTAGGCTGGGAAAAATAAGTTAGTTTTTTGTATCTCTAGTCGCAATGATGCTCGGTACTCCTTTAACATATTTAATGGTTAGATTTTCTTCTCCGTTTTTAGTTCTTCTATCTAACTCCTCGTTGAGTTCTTTTAGATATTTTTGTTGCTTTGGGGTGATGTCGGAAATTATTTTAATGTTATTTGTAAGTTTTGCCTTGTTACGCAGTAATGCTTTTGCAGTTTGAGGTGATTCAAAGCACACTTTGATTTTACGAGTTAATGAAGGATTATACCAAGTCTATGTACTCTAATAGGAATAGGGCAGTCGTTGATCAGGGCTGTAATGATCTTAGAGACGTCAGCCATATCAGAAGATCGACTTTCCTCTGCTGTAGTTGCTCTATTTTCTGGCAGTCCCACGATAATTATATTTTTCTCCCTGTTTGTACGCTCTTGTAATTCACGCACAACGCTTTCATTAGTACTTAAGGTATAATTATTATTATCGGACACGTACCTTTTTATTTCAGCAAATCCTGATTTAAGATCTTCAACTTTTTTTTCTGTTTCATTATTTTTGATAAGCAGATCCGATATTTGAGTTTTCATAGAATTCTGTTCACAATTTAACATATCAATTGAAGTTTTTATCTCATTCCATTGAGCTTTTATTTCGGAAATATTTTCTCGCATAAATTTTAATGTATTCTCCTGTGCGTTTGTGAATCTATCCATCATTTCGGTGATGTCTTTGCGAAAATCTTGGAGTTGTTGTGTGCAATTACAGCACCTTTCCGGATATTTACGTTTGCGAATTGTAACTTGTTGTTCCAGTGTATCTTCCATTTGTTTCGGGAGATCACTCAGTGATCCGCTCCGTCCGGTCGGTGAATGCCTGACGCTCATGACTTGCACCACACTACAATGCGTTGCAAATGTTTGTGTGCGAAAGAGCAGAGTGTACGCTTGGTGAGTGAGATGAAAGATCCCAGTAGGTGATTTTTTACCTGACGGGTCGCAGTCACTGCTAACAACGTCACATACGCCGATGAACGTCTAATAAAAAATGCACTTTGTACAATTTCGTTTTAAAGAATAATTTCGTTTAACTGAGCTCCGTTACAGCCAAGAACACGTCTTATCAGTTTCGATGTCGGGCGCTGTCTTTTTACTGTCGCTGTATTGGATATTTCATCCTACTCCACCTCCGACAATGACGATACATCATTCATGTCAAATAATTCTATACTGCGAAGGAGCTTGCCTGATTTGTCTACCAGAGCAACGGATGAAGTAGATGATTTAAAGATACAGATCCAAAATCTAAAAATAGACTTAGAAAGTGCGCACACAGAAATTGAAAAATTAATCATCGAGAAGAATGATTTATTGAGACAGATCTCAGACCGGGATATGAAATTAAATACCCTAACTGCTATTACATATGAGCAAAGCCCTATTAAGTCTACAAGAAGAAAGAAAAAAATGCAACAAAAGAAGAACTTCAAAGAAGACATAATTACCGAAAAGGATCTTAATCAAAACGATCAACGGCTATTGTTAGAGAATAAAGTAATCGAAACACCCTCATTGCCTCTTGACGTAGAAGTACTGTCAGATAATAATAATAATTTGGAAATGTCACAAAATACAGAAAATTCCATGCATATTACCGAAAATAACTACCATTGTGATGAAAAGAAACTTTTAATTTTCGGAGCTCAGCAATGTACTGGCCTGGCTGTAGCATTGTTACGATCTCGTCAAAATACTAAATATGAAAAATATACAGTATTTGCTGAAACGAAGCCAAACGCCACTACAGAAGATGTGCTTAAAAGCTGTACCAGTGCTCACACAACAGACTCTACAAAAATTATATTGTGCGTAGGAGAAAATGATGTGAACCCAACAAAAGTCATATTAGAACTAAGTTCGGCGTTAAAACATTTTAACAACTGTCAGGTTCTCATATTAAATGTACTCGGCAATAAACATATCAATGAAAGTTTACTAAACAAACAGCTACGTCTGATATGTAACGCGCTTAAAAACTGTCATTTCATTAGCAATAGTACAACCTATAATAGCTATTTAACTGACACCTGCAACAAGATTAACTTCTGTATAGATTATGTAGACTATAAGAGAACCTATCTGGATCTCAAAACTTTAAAAAAAACGTTTGCAAGCTACGAATATAATAATAATAATAATATTGATTTATTTGTAAAAAAAATGCTTAATATTAATTGTTTTACAGTTAACATCAAATATTACACATTTTTTTTTGTCATCACTGACATACAAATTTATATAAGTGGCATATAAACTAATACTTATAATATAATTTAACATATTAAATCCAAAAGTTACAACAATTACGAATTTTAATTATAAGATGTCAAAATTATTAATATATTAATGTCAAGTGTTACATTATAATACAATATTATTACAATTCAACAGTATACAAGAAATAAAATTAATTAGAAATGTCAAGAAATTCTTGAATAGTATAGAAGCATTTCTCAGTCAACCAGGCTTTTAGTTTTTGTTTAAATTTTCTGATAGGTAATTCTTTAATGTCCTTAGGAATAGCATTAAATATTTTACCACACATCGCGACACAATTTCGATGGTAGAAAGCTGTTCTTGGTTTTTTAGGAAGCACTAGTCGTTCCGGATTTCTAGTGTTTCTAGGGTATATGTCAGCTGCTTTTACAAACAAGTTTTGGTTAACTTTAGTAAAGCATGCAACTTCCAAGATATACATGCAGGGTAGAGTAAGGAGCCTTAGTTTTTTAAAAAGTGGTCTACATGAATCCCATGGTGCCTTTCCACAAATCGCTCTTATGCATTTTTTTTGGCTTATAAATGCTCTGTGTATTTCAGAGGAGTTCCCCCAGATAAGGAGCCCATATCTTAAATTCGACGCTATATAGCCATGGTAAGCTGTAAGCAAGGTATTTTGGGTGGTCGTTTTTCTCAGTCTGTGAAATACATACGTAAATGAATCAATTTTCTTACACACGGAATCTATTTGCGGTACCCATGAACAGTGTTTGTCTATATTAATACCTAGAAAAGTTGTTTCTGACACTTCTTTTATATGTTGACCATTATAGTTTACATTAATATTCCCACATAGATTTTTTTTAGAGTAGAACTGAATAACTTTCGTCTTTGTCAAATTTACTTCTAAATTATTATCAATTAGCCATTTAATTATCTTGTCAATACATTTATTAATATTAATTATAAAATTGTCTAAATTATCATTACATGTCAACACAACAGATATGTCATCAGCAAATAAGGTACATGGAACGTTTGTCCTCTCAGGAAGGTCATTTATATATAATAAAAATAAGAGGGGACCGAGAACACTTTCTTGCGGTACACCAAATCCATTTTCTATAATATAAGTTGATGTAAAACTTTCACAATATAAATTACTATTAAAACCACTAATTTCCACACATGTTTCCCTATTTTGTAAATAAGTAATTAACCATTGTAAGGCTGGCCCTCTTATACCATATTTTTCTAGTTTTTCCAGCAATAAATCGTGTGAAACGCAATCAAATGCTTTTTTCATATCAAAAAAAATTCCAACCGTGGGTACTTTATCATCTACGTTTTTAATAATTTTACTTATAATGTTGTAACAAGCTGATGTCGTAGATTTACCTTTCTGAATATGCTGTGTTTAGATATGAAGTTAAATATTCTATTATACATTGCTACTTCAAATACTTTTGATAAAACGGAGATTAATGTTATGGGGCGATAATTGTCAATACTGGTTTTATCTCCTCTTTTAAATATAGGTTTTATAATGGATTTTTTTAGCAACGTTGGAAATGTGCCCGTAGTGAATGAGACGTTAATTAAATACGTCAATACAGGTGCTAGCTCAGAAGCACAGGATTTTATTACTCTTGTGGAAATTTCGTCAAAACCTACAGCACTTGTATTCTTTAAATTCAAAATTATCTTAATTACTTCATCATTTGTACAAGGATTTAAAAAAATGGAATTTATTATACGCTTCGTTTGAGTTTCATGTGTATTTATATATTTATTATTTTTATTAGTCACGTAGTATTTATTAAATTCGTTGGCAATGTCATATTTATCTGTTAATTTATTTCCGTTCACAATTATTTCTTTTATTGACTGATTTTCAGGAATTATCGCTTTTTCGGATTGCATTTTAATTAATTTCCAAGCTGCTTTACATTTATTTTTTTAATTACTCATTATTTTATCATTATATAGTTTCCGAGATTTTTCTATGCATATTTTTAAAATTTTACAGTATTTTTTGTATTTATTCTTATTATCATAACATTTATTACCAAAATATTTGTACAAAAGGGACCTCTTTGTCTTGCAACTAGTCCTAAGTCCTTTGCTTATCCATTTATTTTCTCTCTGGTTTTTAATCTTTATTCTTATTGTAGGAAAACATAGTTTATAGAAAAGCGTTATTAGGTCATGAAAATAAGAATATGCAGAGTCAATATTGTCATCCAGAAATACTTCTAAAAAACTAATACTTTTTATGCAAGTTCTAAATTTTTCAATATTTTCGTCACATAAATCTTTTTTAAAAACATAGCACAGAGTTTTTGGCTTAGTCTTATTAGTTGAGGGAATAGATAATAGTTGCGCTGTATTATGATCAGAGAGGCCGAGATGTAATAGTTCACACTTAGCATCCGAAATGTTACTTATTATATGATCTATACAAGTGTGTTGCCTTGTTGGTTTATTATTGTGCAGTATAAAGTTAAAGTTTCGTATCAAGTTAATAAACTCAGATGTGCTTCGACTAGTAGTAAGCGTGTTAATATTAAAGTCCCCAGCAATGACAATTGTTTTGTTATTTTTGTATGTTAATTTCCGTAATATGTTGTCTAACTTTTCAATAAATATGGTTACATTCGATGTCGGTGTTCGGTAAATGCAAATTACAACTATGTTTAAATTAGTTACGTTAATAGCACAACATTCGAAGTCAAAATCCATTGAATGTGGTATAGTACATTCGAGGGGTTTATAATGAAGATTATTTTTTACAAGTATGCATACTCCACCCCTTCTTTGTTTGTTTGATCTATGATAATATGTGGCTAGGTCATAGCCGTGAATCTTTATTAAATTTTCAAAACCTTCTGCTACAAAAGTTTCCGTTAAACATATTATATCGGGATCTTTGTATTTATCACGCAACTCTAAAAGATAGATTTCTAAAAGATTCGCTTTATTTAATAACCCTGCAATATGCATGCATATTTTGATGCATTACTCTAAAAAACGTTCCATCGACACTTGTAGTTCCGAAAAAAACTATTGGATACCTGTTTTTGGGGCGACGTCTGGGTACTTTGTGTGTTACTTTTTATTAAACTTTTCCGTTCATGTGATAACCTGAGAGCATCTTTACTAAATAGTAAATATTTCAAGTTGTAATCAATTTGATCTATTTCATAATTATTTTTTTTACAAAACCCGTACAAATTGTTATAATTACGATTGTTGTCGCCATTGACAAGTGATGCATCTAAAAATTTGCAATTATGATTATTGCCCACAAATTGCTTTTATCATATTATTTAACATAATTTCATTGAGATACTTATTTCTAGAAACTTTTAAAATAATAACTGGACACATATTCAGATCTCTTAGAGTTACACAAAGTTCTGTCATGGTTTTCAGTGGATTGCTATCATGTTCACCTACACCTGTCGTCAACCCATTATTGTCCCACTGCTGGGCACTCTTCTTGGTCTTCTCTCAGTATGAGAGAGTTTAGGCCATAGTCCACCGCGCTGGCCAAGTGCGAATTGGTGGACAGTGCGAATTGGTGGACTACACCTAGTATGACTCTATCATCACTATTAATGCATTATAATTTACAGGACTGCAGAATTTTTTCAGTAGTAGCGTATGGCTTTATAAATGAGATTATGTTATAACTCCCATATGGACTATGTTCTCTTGATTTTCTCAAAATATTGGAAAGATTGGAACACTGTTTACCACCAAATAGAAATATTCTTTTTTTATCATTTTTCAAATCAGGAGTCTTCTTTTTTGCATTCTGACTGCATTTATTATATTGAAGTGGAGCAGGACAGCGTTTGTTTTCAAGTAACGTTTGGTCTGTATTTGGCTCTACTTTGTTTGAAACTGCTGAAGTTGTCGTTGTAGTTGAAATGGTGTGAGTTCCTTGATCTATTGCAATTGATTGAGGTGCATCCACACTATTTTCCACGTTTTGATTTTCTATAGGACTATTTTGAAAGCTATCAGTTAGCCGTCTTCGGGCACTCTTCTTACGACTGGTACTAGTCTTTGTGCGAATTGTAGCTAATGGACTTACACATATATTTTTCAGTAAAGATATTTCTTGATTGAGTAGTGTTATATGTTTTTTAAGCTCTACGTTCTCTAATATTATGTTGTCGAGCTCATTTTGCGTACTTTGTAAATTATTCTTAAGGCAATTCATTTCAAATTTCATTTCGTCAATAATATTGGAAGGTACGTGTGTTGATAAATCTATGCTTTTTCCGAGCAAGTCATCTGAGTATGTCGAATTTATGGAATCTGAATTATGTAATGAATCTAAGGATTTTGATATAACCTTTTTTAGTTTTCTAAAGGTTATGTTATCATATTCGTCCATATTTTCCATTATAATAATAATATCAAGTAATTCTATAGGGATAAAATATAATGTATCATATAGGAATAAAATAATGTAAAATCGCGCACTCTATTAGTTGGACGTCGAAGTTTTTATCAATTAACCAGACTACGTAGTTTAATTACTTGACACTGGATTACTATAAGCGAAGAATCTGTCGAAAGCTGCAAAAACACGCCTAAATGGCAACAAAAGACGATCTTGCATTATTTTTCTAAACTAAAGAAGGAGGCTAATCTAATTCAGGCAGTAGATAAAGATAGAAATTCAATTAATGATTTTTTTCGTGACCAATTCGCTAAATAAAATGTTACTACTTCACTAAAACATTGCAGGCTTCACTAGTAAAAAGGATATAATACAAATAACACTAGACCAGGGTCGATAATTTTTAAAACCAATTAAAATCGCAGTAGGATGAAACCCATTAGAAAAGGAGGGGAATATTGTAGAAATGAAGGGAAAAATAATTTACGGGCGATCTGAGGTCGGGGAGGGGATGGGGGTGAGTCTTTAAGGGTAAAAAACGGTTTTTCTCGATTTCCGGCAAAACTAAAAGTCCTATCGAAAAAAGTCAAATGGCAAAGTTGTAGGTAATAAAAAGATCTAAAACTTTTTTATTTACACTTTTTTCACATAACCTCAAAATTTATGTGAAAAATTCAAAAAACCAAGTTTTTGGTTTCTTATTTTTATCCTTTACAAAAATATTTTTTTTTTAACGAAATTTGCCGAAAACTTACCTTTTTATGTCCCAAATACGCTATAATTTATTTGATTAAAAATATTTATTTTTTCACCTTATTTTGAATTAATATCGAAAAAACACTAATTTTCAATCGAAAATTCACCCGTCAAAATATCAGCTTTTTTCAAAAAGTTGGTATGTTTTTTATTCGTTGTAATCTCTACTTTTTGATGGTGAAAAAAAAATATATGTTACTATAGTTAATCTTCTCAAAAACAAACATCATTTAATTTCAATCTTTAGGTTACGTTTCGTTAAGCATACTATTTTTTAAAGAAAATATTACGATTTTTATGTTTGAGTTGATTGATACAGATATAGTAATTACCTTCCTATGCAGATTCGAATTTTTGTCTGTATCAATCAACTCAAACATAAAAATCGTAATATTTTCTTTAAAAAATAATATAGAGCTATAGAGTATAGATATATTCCATTCCTAAAAAAGATGAGCCAAGAACTCTGCTTTGAGATATGTGGTATTGAACTACCAGATATAAAATGTTTTATACTATGTATATATAGGACTCCTAGCAGTAATCCCTACCTGTTTTTAAATAATTTGGAAAAGGTTTTAAAGTATTATAGTCGTAAATTAAAAACTACTGTCATTATAACTGGAGATTTTAACATTGACACACTAAAAAAGAATAACTTGACCTCTGACTTTACTTCACTCATAGAAAACTATAATTATTTATTTTATATAAAGGATGCTACCCGAGACAATGCGTGCCTTGACCATATAATATGTAATAAGTCATATGCAGTCGGAGAAATACTTCATTTAAATTTGTCAGATCATAACACGGGACAACTCCTTACTCTACCTTGCGAACATAATTTAATTCAACCTAAAGCGCAGTATATCAAACGAAGGGACTACAGTGTGAATAATATACAAAAGTTTTACAATTGTATTAGCCAATTATCCTGGACTGACGTATATACTGAAACTGACGTTAATAAGGCATTTAATTGTTTCCATGATCTGTTTACATTGTTTTTAAATCTATGTTTTCCGGTTCAAAAAATTAAAATAAAACAACATTGTTACAAAACACGTTGGATAAGTAGAGGCATAAAAATATCAACAAAAACTAAAAGAAAATTGAGATTTAAATATTATAAAACACGAAACAAAGACACAAAAACACAATACATTAATTACAATAAATCTTTGCAGAGGTGTATTTTACTAGCACAGAAGCTAAATAACCGAAAATATATAGAGAGAGCACAAAATAAATGCCGGGCTTCTTGGCAAGTAATAAAAAATGATACAGTATCTGTACAAAATGAAAGATATATAAACAAAATTAAATTGAATAATACATTTATGACATCCCCTATTGAAATATCGAATAATTTTAATAAATATTTTATTAACTTGACATCTGATAATACTATGACTTCGCATTCTTATAACTATAAAATTGACACAAATATTAAATCTTTATTTATTTACCCCACTGACATTAACGAAATTTTTAGAATAATTATGAATCTTAAAAATACCAATTCAGTTGGAATATGATCACCTGCCAGTGAAAATAATAAAATTGACTGCTAAACAAATAGCTTTGCCCTTAAATTATATTATCAATTTATCCTTTTCATCTGGCATATTTCCAATAAATTTAAAAATATCAATCGTTAAGCCAATATTTAAAAAAAACGATAAAACATCTATGGACAACTACAGGCCAATTACTCTTGTTCCGATATATTGTCAAAAGTAATAGAGAAAGCCATGTACACGCGAATTCTAGATTTTTTAAATGAGCATGACATAATAGCACCACAACAAAACGGATTTCGTAAGAACAAATCAACGTCTCTCGCAACATTCAACTTAGTCAAACATATAATAGAAAATGTTGACAAAAAAAAGAAAACAATTGGTATGTTCTATGATATGAGCAAGGCATTCGATTCTGTTTCCCATAAACTACTTCTATGGAAATGCGAGAGATACGGTATCCGAGGACGACCTTTGGAATGGATAGAGAGCTATCTAACCAACAGATTGCAATGTGTTGAGGTAAACAGTGTTAATTCCAATCAGGAAGAGATCTCATATAAATCAGAGCCATTATATGTTAAAGCCAGTGTCCCGCAAGGTAGCATTTTGGGACCTTTGCTCTTCATACTCTACATTAATGACCTACCAAAAATTACAAATCATCATTGTTCCCTATTTGCAGATGATATTGCAATAATCATGACAGACAAAGATTCATCAAATATAAATAATGAAATTAACAACTTAATGGACATGTCGGCGCGACACCGCGTATTTATGAAAAACACGTCGCCGATAATAATTATTTTAGTTAGTTTAAAGATCGAAAATTGTTTGTTTATTGAATTAGCAACATTTAATGATTTTTAGAATTGTAATTTAGTTTACCCTCCATAAATTTATTATTGTCACACCAACAAACATTGTTATAAAAAGGCGAGCGAACGCCGGTAGAAAGGATTATCCTTGTTTAACCGTTGAAGCGATCACACCTCCTCAATTGTGAATAAATCGAAGAAGTTTACTGCTGTGTTTTACTTGAAATCTTCAAGAACGAATAATAGTGAAGACTCCTCGACCATCCTGACGTCATCACTTCTCACATTCACTTCGATATCAGAAGCGGGATCGGAACAAGCTCCGATCTGAGACGATTCCTCATCAGCTGCGGTTCCACCTGTCACATTTGGATCATCACAATAGCATATTGCGATTTGCCGTTTCACAAGCAACGTCGCCTACGCCATGGAGCGTGCGCTGCAGCCGGGTGAACAAGATGCCGTGTCGGCGGGAGAAAATACTGAGCTTCCTCAAAGTACTGCCACAATGGCCGAGCTAGCCTGCCAGACCACGACAACAAGCACACGCCATCGGATTAAAAGTTAAGTTAAAATTTATTTAGTTAACCACTTAATACCTGCGAAAGTGTTACCTTTAATTTTGTTATGTATTGCCCTTGAGCTAAACCATGGGTTCTTAGTGTTTCCACTGTGGAACCATGAGATACTGTTGTGAAGCCTTGTGGAGCCGTGGTAGACATGTATACACCACAGAGTGATACCTCTGAGCTAACCACGCGTTACCCTCGCGCTAAGCACGGGTCCTTGATGTATCCACGGTGCAACCATGAGATACCGTTGTAAGCCTTGTGGAGCTATAGTAAACAAATTTATGAAATAAACACTGGATTCTCCGTAGAATTATTTATTAAGTTACGTATTTTACAGGTATTCAATATTCAATCACTTATATATAATCGTATATAGGTATTTGTTAATTAATATAACGTTAGCACACTTAATCAGTAAACCGTCTGCACTTCACGAACGCCGATTGTGGAATGAATTCAGGCCCAGCCGTTCTGTAACACGAAATCACGGTACTTGTACAAACCGGATCTGCTGGTGGCGCCCTCTCTGATAAGTCGGATATACTAATACAAACTACTAGCGCCATCTGTTGTAAATTTTGATAAGTAGATACACAATGTTTACATTATATCAAAGTCTATAATACCGTTTCATTAGCTTATTATTAACGGCGATAACATCCGGCCGTCCTGCTCACACGTTCGTCCTCGATCGTGTATGGTCTGATGCATGAACTGCAAAGTAACCAAAATTTTGTTAATGTCTCAGTATATTTAAAAGTTGTAGATTCTCCTACAATACCGACTCGCACGCGATGTGTGAAATAGCCCAAACTGTTTGTGTAAAACACGGCTTTAACTAGGTGATGTTGATAAAGGATCACACTAGTCGTTTATCACCGCATTTTAGATCTGCCACACAGTGTTCACCACGGATTTCTGTTGCAGACGTAGTTCACAACCACTTCACGTATATATCACATGCGCAACCGGCATTGCAGCGAATGCATTAGACCATTATTGAATGATTGAAAGCAAATAATAAACAATATTATCAATAGTTTTAGACTAATATTATCGCAAAACTGGTACATTTTAATATTTTAACGGATACTCACAATATGCGGTTTTTAAATTCTATTCTACGTTAACATGGTTATGTTCAATGATAACATCCGGACCAATAGATCAATAAATAAGTAAATATTTAATACCATCTATTTGAATCCACGGTTTCATATTCTCCACGCAGGCAGTCCCATCATAACGTTTTGATGTCCTTTCAGCTCCTCGCATGTCCGATACTTGATATCGATCATGACCTAAAACTTTTGTTACCTGAAATGGACCCTTGTATAGAGGCATCAATTTTGTGCTTTGGCCATCATTGGAGTGACTTGGTATCTTTAACACTACCAAGTCACCAACATTGTAATTCGGAGCTTCCCTCCGTCTGGCATCAAAGACCTTTTTCTGCCTCTCAGAGTCTTTTCGAATGTTTTCATCTACCTGTTTTCTTAGCATTGTGACGTCAATTTCGTGCTCCATACTATCGTCGTTAGCGATTCCATCGGTATTCGTTCGAATCCGGTACCCGAAGAAGACTTCACTAGGTACTGCGGTTGTAGTTTTGTTAATTGTGCTATTCATACCTTGTTGTATGCTCGTAATATGCTGATCCCATTTGTTATTGTCCGTATCTGCCCCCATACTACGTAATGCTTCTAAAATAGTCTGATTATAACGTTCCACCTGCCCGTTGGAACGAGGTACAGCTGTAGCAATTATATGGGCCCTAATATTTCTATCTTTGCAGTAAGTTTTAAATAGCTTGGATGTAAAAGCGGGGCCAGCGTCACAAATTAGTCTTCTAGGATTGCCAAATAACTTGAATATTTTATTTAATTCATTTAGAACTATTTTACTTTTCGTATTTTTAACGGCAGAAATAAATACGAACTTTGTAAATGCATCGACTAAAACTAATACGTAGCAGTTTTGTTGAGTAGTTTTAACGAATGGGCCAAGGTGGTCTATGTGTAAAGTGTGAAAGGGTCGAGCATACTTTGGAATAGGATATAATTTACCTGCTTTTTTGCCGTGAATATTTTTATTATAGATACAATTTAGACAATTTTTGATGTATTTTGAGACGGTTTTCTTTAATCGCGGATACCAATATTTTGCCCGAATTCTTTCAACAGTTTTATCTACTCCAAAATGACCAATATCATCGTGGTTTGTCCGTATGATATACCAAATGCAATGTTTAGGAACAAGCCAGCGTCTACCATACTCTGTTCTACGGTATACTTTGTTGCCCAGTAATTCATATCCGTTAAATACTTGTTTATTTTTCTCGGCTTCTCCTGACAATAATATATCGCGAATTTTACAAATATATGGGTCTTGTAATTGTACAGACAATAACCAATCACCTTCTGTTATTGTTAATACGTTGTCCGTTATCTCCGGGATGGTAATATTATCAACAGAGACAGGGTTACGACTTAGCGCATCAACATGCTGCATTTGTGAACCTGCTCTGTGAACTATGTCAAATGAAAACTCTTGAGTTTGTAAAACCCATCTGCTGATTCGAGGAATAATTTCTCGTTTTCCGAGGGCATGTCTTACTGCGCTACAGTCAGTAATTATTTTAAATTTAGTGCCTAATAAATAGTGACGAAATTTTTGCAACCCAACTACAACGGCTAGTAATTCCAGCTCAAATGAATGATATCGTTTTTCTTCTGGGGTTGTCTGCCTACTATAGAAATATATTGGTTTTTCACCCAGTTTTGTAATTTGTGCTAGTATGCAACCCAAACCATCGCGACTGGCATCAGTGTACATAAGTATTGGTAAAGTTGGATTAAATATTGAAAGTACTGCATTATTCACCAATGCCTGTTTGACTTGAACGACCGCCTGATTCTGTGGAGGGCCCCAGTCCCATACACTATTTTTCTTTAGAAGACCGGTCAACGGCTTACAAAGAATAGCACAGTCCCGGATAAATTTCCGGAAATAATTAATTAAACCCAAGAACTGACGAAGTTCATGAACTGATTTTGGTGTCGGATAATTAACAATAGCGTCTAGTTTACGAGTGCTAGGACAAATACCTTGATCTGATATGACGTACCCCAAAAACGTAATTTTCTCATTAAAAAAAGAACATTTCTCGGTATTGATAGTTAACCCATTATTACAAAGAATATTCAACACTTTTTCTAGGCAAGCAACGTTTTCCTCAAAAGTTTCCGTAGCAATAAGCAAATCGTCCATATAGCAAATAACCCTTCCAAAACGTAGATTACCCAAGACTGTATTCATTAGTCTCTGAAATACTGCAGGTCCGTTGCATAATCCAAACGGCATCCTTAAATATTCCAAGTGAGCATCAGGTGTAACGAATGCAGTCTTGTGTACATCTTCCTCTTTTATGCAAATTTGGTGATAACCACATTTTAAGTCTAAGGCGGTATAATATTTACATCCTTGAAGCCTGTCTATAAGGTCTTCTATTAAAGGCATTGGATATTTTTCCTTGACTGTAATTTTATTCAACTGACGATAATCTACACACAATCGTTTAGTCCCCGACGATTTATCTACCAATAACGCAGGACTGGCATAAGCGGAATTGCTATGTCGAACTATACCACTCTTTAATAATTCATCTACCATTTGACGGGTCAACATTTTCTCACTCTCTGACATCCTATATGCTCGTTGATATACTGGTTTATTTGTAGTTAATTCGATAGATAACTCCACAGAAGAAGTTTTACCCAAGTTCATTAAATCCTGAGAAATGCATTGAGGGTATTTCGAAAAGATACGATTTAATAAGGTTTCGTGATCAGTGCGTATTCCACATAGAGAATCGATTTTATTTATATTTAAGGAATCCGATGGTTTAAACGTTAAACTGTCTCCCACGCGAATATACATTAAACTATTATCCTCAGTAAAATTTCTACCTATAAGAACGTCACAGCCTGATAAGTTGTCCACAACATATAACGTAATAATAAGTTCTACGGAATCTACCTTCAGCGTAGTGGTCACAGCTTTTGTGACAACCGCCCCCATATCATTTGTAAAACCAACTAAATTAATAGAATTATTTAAAGAGAAAGTGTTTAGATTATAAATTTCTATTAAATGCATATTGATAAGTGAACAATCGCTCCCCATGTCAAAAAATGCAGTACAGTGAAGCCCATTCAACAAAACATCTTTGTTAAATTTCTGTTTAGCTTTGGAGTCTGTTATCATTTTTACCTCAATATCATTTTCGTTTTTTGTTTTAACTTTTGATTTGCACGCTTTTTCTAAATGTCCCAACTTTTTACAAAAAGAACATCTCACATTGTCTTTAACGCTACAATTATTACGTCTATGTCCCGCTTCACCACAACGATAACACACAGAGTTAATATTTTGTGTTGTATTGGTTGTGGAACCATGATCCATAGTTCTTTCAGCCTTATTTGTGACATTATGCTGTGTTATATTTGTATTTTTAGAAAAAGATTTAAAAGGTATATTTTCAGAATTCTTTTCGGCCACAGTATATGTTTTACCATGTAAAAATGAAGATAAATCTTCGCAATATTTAAAATTACCAGCTTCCGCTGCAACGCTTATATTCGTATCTCCAATAGAACCAACAATTATGGATATTACATCTTGTTCCCTAAATTTTAACTGCAGGTGGTCGATTTTGTTTTTTTGTTGGAAATAGAACTCGTATAAAGACTGATTAGGAAGTGGTTTGGTATTTATCAGTTGCCTAAGTAACACAAACATATTCCGTTTAACTTGGAAGGTATCCGATAAAATAGTACGCCAATTTTTCCACTTCCAAGCAGTCCACTTCGTTTCGTTTTTTTGAATAGAATCGAGCCACGTTTTTGCGGTATTACGTAATTTCTGAAGCGCTTGAAACTTAATCATACTGTCTGACCATCCAAATGCGTGTGCATTGGCTTCAACTACGTTTATCCACGTATCCACACTATCAATAAGTGGATCAAATTCCGGAATTACTGATGATAATATTGCACTTTGACTTACGGTTGGCGATCCCTTACGTCGACGCTTACTTTTTCTTCGATGGTCAGATTCGCTACTACTAGGCCCAGAGTTGCTTGATGTCGAGGTTGAACTTGATGAGGATTGTCTCCTGGATCTTCGTTTTCGGCCTCGTGGCATGTCGGCGAGGTTAACTTGACCACTTCTGATGAAATAAACACTGGATTCTCCGTAGAATTATTTATTAAGTTACGTATTTTACAGGTATTCAATATTCAATCACTTATATATAATCGTATATAGGTATTTGTTAATTAATATAACGTTAGCACACTTAATCAGTAAACCGTCTGCACTTCACGAACGCCGATTGTGGAATGAATTCAGGCCCAGCCGTTCTGTAACACGAAATCACGGTACTTGTACAAACCGGATCTGCTGGTGGCGCCCTCTCTGATAAGTCGGATATACTAATACAAACTACTAGCGCCATCTGTTGTAAATTTTGATAAGTAGATACACAATGTTTACATTATATCAAAGTCTATAATACCGTTTCATTAGCTTATTATTAACGGCGATAACATTTAAATCACAGATCTACGAGAACACGTACATACTATAATCTGGAGAGTGATACCTCTGAGCTAACCATGCGTTACCCTCGTGCTAACCCCGGATCCATGATGTATCCACAGTGAACCATGAGATACCGTTGGGACGCCTTGTGGGGCCGTGGTAGACACGTATACACCACAGATCTATGAGAATGTTTAGAATTAATAAATGACCTAGAACACGTGTTGCACCTGTAAGCAACATGTGTTGTTTACAGATACCTACCTCAAAGAAAAAAAAATCTTTGTTTCAGAATTCGAACTTTACAACTCAGGCAGGTGCAGGGCACGCACCGCCTGTCAGAATGGCCGTGTCGGCGCGACACCGCGTATTTATGAAAAACACGTCGCCGATAATAATTATTTTAGTTAGTTTAAAGATCGAAAATTGTTTGTTTATTGAATTAGCAACATTTAATGATTTTTAGAATTGTAATTTAGTTTACCCTCCATAAATTTATTATTGTCACACCACCAAACATTGTTATAAAAAGGCGAGCGAACGCCGGTAGAAAGGATTATCCTTGTTTAACCGTTGAAGCGATCACACCTCCTCAATTGTGAATAAATCGAAGAAGTTTACTGCTGTGTTTTACTTGAAATCTTCAAGAACGAATAATAGTGAAGACTCCTCGACCATCCTGACGTCATCACTTCTCACATTCACTTCGATAGACAAAATATCAATATGGCTTAATAACAATAATTTGCAAATGAACGTAGAAAAAACAAAATATGTCCAATTCGTTAATAAAGGATGGAAAAAAATAAACTTAAATGTAAAATGTGAAAATAAAAACATAAATGAAACAGAAGCGATTACATTTTTAGGTATTGTGTTAGATGATAAGTGTAGCTGGAAAAATCATATAGATTAAGTCTGTGCAAAAATAAATAAATTTATATACCCATTATGGCGCATTCCGAAAATTAGTGATAGAGCAACGGCCCTAAAAGCATATCACGGATACGTCGAGTCAAATCTAAGATACGGCATAATAATATGGGGGAATGCAGTTACCATAAATAAAATTTTTATAGCACAAAAAAAATGTGTACGTGCCATCTGTGGACTAAGCCCAGAAAATAGCTGCAAGCCTTTTTTTAGAAATCTTGAACTCCTAACATTACCTTGCCTATATATATATATATATATATATATATATATATGAATCATCAGTATTTGTTAAAACATATATACATTTGTTCGAAAAGAAGGGTCACTATAATAATTTCGTGAGTAGACATGCTGAAAAATTAAGTTTACCTCAATGTAAAACAAGTAAGCATCAAAACAATTGTTATCAGATGTGCATCAAAATATATAATAAACTGCCAAACGACATAAAGCAATTGAATTTAAATAGATAATTAAAGGCACGAAGTAAATAAAACAATGAAAGTATTTTTCTTATTGTATTTGGGCAGCAATTCGCCTTAAATAACTACAAATGAATGTGTCCTCAAAGGAAGGAGGACTTCTTCTCGCGGAGCGCAGCTCCGCGGGGAAACTAGATGAGGGCCTTGCCCTTTGCTAGTGGGTGCTACCGCTGCCCGTGAACACGAGCAGGTCCTTGGAGGGGTATTGGCTTGTCAGGCGGAGGATTTTTTTTTTTTTTTTTTTTTTTTCTTTTTTTTTTTTTTTTTTTAAATATATAATGTAGAAGTATAAATCATCTTTTGAAATATAAATATGATGTAGTATGATATAATTTTTTTTTTTTTTTTTTTTTTCCCCGCCTGACTTACCATTACAATGTGGGGACATCCTTGCTGGTCTGGTTTTCGGCAGTGTTCGCTCTTCGTTTTTGGGATCCGCAGGTTGCCCCGCAGAGGAAGCCGGGAGTGGGCGGCCTTTATTCAGGGCCGCGGACATTCCACTGTTTGCGACGGCATGCTACCCCAGATGGTCGGATATATTAGCAATGCCGCCGCGGATGGCTGGACTGATGTCTTGGCCCTGACCAATGGCCGCGATCACCTGTTGCAGCATCATTGTGAGGTCCTGCAGCACCCGGAGTTGCTGGTGGCAGGCCTGTTCGCTACCCCCAAGATGGGCGGGGGCTCTAGCGGGCTGCTTCCTTTTCTTCTGCTTGTTGTTAGCAGTGGTTTCAGGTGCGGGAGGGGTCGGCTTTGCCTTCTTCCCCTTCCGTTTCCGGCTCTTCTTTTTAAGAAGAGCCCCGCGACTGGTCGGCTCGTTAGCCGCTGCCATGAGGGACCCCTGTTGGTGTTCCTCTACTAGCTGCGGCTGTTGCGAGACGACCGGAGGCTTCCGCGGTCTCCCCGCCTTAGCGGAGAGGGCCACCGTCCCAGCGCGTTTGTTTCGCGCTTCCCGCCTAAACGCCGGACATGACGTATGGTTGGCGGGATGCGGTCCGCCACAGTTCGCACATGTGGCCGGCTCTTCGCGAGGACGCGGGCATTGGTATGCGGCGTGGTTTTCACCACACCGCACACAGGCGATCTCTCGGTGGCAGTTATGCGAACTGTGTCGAAACTGCTGGCATCGGTGGCACTGTGCGGGTCCCTTCTTCCCGCGCCATGCCTCTATCTTAATGCCGGGCATGCACATCAACTCCGTATGTGCATATATGCCCGGCAAGAGGCCCTCGGTTCTCTTTAGCACCGCTAAAAAGATACAACCGGGCCGGCCTCGACGGGCCCGGATGGCGCGAGCAAACTCGGGGACATACCCCAGTTCGCGGAGCTCTTCTATGACGTCCTGCGGGGCGGTGTCGGCGGGCAGCCCCCTTATGGCCACCCTCACACTTTGTTCCGCGGGCAGGGAGTAGGAGAACCATGAGATCCTCTCCCGAGATTCGAGGCCGACGAGATATGACTGTATTAGTCTGTACTCGCCGGCGTCCCTCGGGGAGAATCTTACCCCCTGCCCGAAAGGACGGGCATTGGGAGCCCTCCCCAACTTGGACTTTAACTCCCTAAAATGGAAGGTCCAATTGGGGAGTTTCTCCACAATGAGTGGAGGGAATCTGCCTTTGGGAGGCTGACCGCCGGGAATCAGTGGGGGATTCATACCTGCGGATCCCACGTTGGTATGGGGCAGCGGTAGCGGTGCGGCTTCTTGAGCTGCGGCTGCTGGTACTGGCGCGGCTGCTGGTGCTGGCGCGGCGGCTGGTGTCGCTGCTTGCGCGGCTTCCGACGACCACGCACTCGAAGAGGGTCTCAAAGACGGCGGCGTCGGTGCTCGCGCGGGCTGCGGGCGTGGAGCGCCGCTAACCGCTGCCGCAAATGAATACGGCGGCGGGAGCGGCGTTTGTGGCGCTTTCGGGAGTTCGGGCGGGCCCGGGTCCGAGTAGACCCTGTGGAGCCCGCGCTCTTGGCTTCTGATGCGGTGGCGGGGGTCTCGGATGACACGACGCTTTGCATCTCTATCATCCTCCCCCGCCTCCGGACTCCTCGGCCTCCTGGCTAACCTCTCCCGCTCCATGCCCAGCCAGAGATCGGTGAGCTCGTCTTGTTCGGGCGTCGCCTGGCGGGCACGGTAGCGGTCGATGGTGGCCCAGAAGGCTTCTTCAATGTCCTCCTCTAGGACATCGTAAGGGAGAGACTCCGCCTCCATCATCCGGACCAGCTTCGCCCTTGTTTCGGGCGAATACTGGTCCACCCAGTGGTCGGGTGCCCGAGGTCTCTGGAGGGGGGGCACGTCCGTGAAGTCAATCCGGGGTGGCGGGAACGCCGAGCCCGTCCAGTGTGCCTCCTCCGCATATTGCGGCGGGGGCGATGCGGACGGCTCAGGCGACCTCGGCGAATCCGCTAGGCGCTGTCCGGTAGGACGCGGCGACCTGGCCTCACGCGACCCGGATGGGTGCGGTGGCCCGCTCGCTCGCGCCACGGACGAGCGCCCGGCGGGGGTGTCAGTGGGTCGGCGTGGACCCGCAGGTGGAGGCACAGGTTGGGGATTCTGCTGCACGTCAGTGAGCGACTCACCCAGTGTGCTTCCGTGGCGGGGTTGGGGGGTCCTCAGGTGGGTGGCTTCTTCTTCTTCGCCGTCGCGCGCCGTGCGTGCGGTTCTGCGGGCGCCGGAGCGACCGCTACCGCGCTGCTGGGCGCGCTGCGGTTGGGGAATTGCGGATTTCCCGCTGGAGTTGCTCGGTTTGGGCATCTCGCCCTCGCTGCGATGGCGCCGCGTGCCCGGGGGCTCGCGGCGCGGCTGCTTCTGTCCGGGAGTCTTCCGGGCGCCTAGGCGCCGACTTTGCCCACCTCCGAAATTGTAACAATCCCGGGGTAGGCAGAGAAAGGTGATGTGCGCACGAGCGAGGGTACTTGGGCGAGATGCGGCCAGTCCTCAAATCAACCGTGCATTCGGCTATATAGGCTGGCTACGCTTCCCCCTCCAGGCATGGCATGCTAAGCTCGGCGGCGGGAGGGAGTGACGTAAGCGGCTTGGCAGGCAACTTGCGCCATCTATCGGCGCGCTTGATTGTTGGCAGGCAACTAGCGACATCTATTGACGTGTTGTTACACTCGGCCATCCTGTAACAATTGCTCCCGCAATGGGAACAAGGGAATGTATTAGAATAGTAGAATAGAATATTGGTAGTCAATGCTATCAAGATATTAACTTTCAAGCAGATCTATGAGGTCTTCGGTTTCTAGTTGCTCATCGCTACTCGAACTATCTGAAACGGTAGCCAGGCTCTTGTATGGTCGAATAGCATCAGCAGATACTAAGCCGGTAAACTTCTTGTAACCCCTTAAACCTTTCACGCTTCTTATCTTGTAACGATCTTTGCCAAGAACCTTAGTAACTATGTATGGTCCCGAATAAATATCGTCCAGTTTAGAATTAACTTTGGACCCAGTAGTAGGAGCCTGCCGCCATAATACAAAGTCCCCCTTCTTGTAAATAGTGCTGTTTTTACGACGTTTATCAAAATTAATTTTCATACGGTTAGCCGATAACTGGTTACGTTTCACCGCTCTATCACGTCTGCTTTGCACCGGTTCACTCACTTGTCCCGGGACAGATACATCACACACTGACCTTCCCGTGCAGGCAAACATCAAATCGTAGGGCTTAGAATTTGTGGTTTGATTAATGGTATTATTTATACCCCATATCACGTCTGGCAAATTATTAGTCCAATTGTTGGATGCCTCGCTTGGTTCCGTAGCGCGCAATGCATCTAATATCGTCCTATTTGTGCGTTCGACCTGACCATTAGATCGGGGACACGCTATAGTAGTCAAAGTATGCTTAAACTGCTTTTCGGTAGCAAATGTTTTAAAATAACGACTGGTAAAAGCCTTGCCGTGGTCCGTAATAACATGTCCCGGAAACCCAAATAAACTAAATATCTTTTTCAGTGCCCTAATTGTTTCAATTGAATTAACGGTTCGCGTCGGCTCTACTATAACAAACTTAGAGAAGGCATCAGTAAGTACCAACATAAATTGATAGCCCTTCTTGGTCTTGCAGAATGGTCCAAGATGGTCTACATGTACCATCTTCATCGGCTCTGTAGGCTTAGGTATAGGATGTGTAGTGTTCCTATACACACGATGCACTGGCTCGACAACTTACGATGTGCGCAAGCGACGCGTCCGCTCTCGCCCGTGGCTCGCGCGGTAATGATGCCACGCGCCCCCGCACACCGTGAGCCCGAGACAGTGTATAGTAAAACTATAACTATACACAATACAAATACTACATCCCTTTCTTATCAAAAACTTTAATATGAATTTATCAGTAGCAATTTGAATCACATTCTAATTTAAGTATTTATATTTAGTAAACTTAAGGAATTAAATCATTAAATTGTTTTCTTCTCCATCTTCAAGGTCTACAGTTTCATCTTCCTGATTTTCACCTACAGCTTTCCATTGTCCTTCTATTCTTTTTAAATGTAATATGTTCCTTCTCAGTGTTTGTCCAGTTTCTTCGTTCCTGACTGTTACATCTCCATTGTTTGTCGTTTCCACAACGTGTGGTGTTGGATTATAATTTAAAGTGAGCTTATTAGCCTTGTTCATTTCTTTTACGTACACCTTGTCTCCTTCATTTAAGCCTGAATTTCGTGCGTTCCTCCTCTTATCTCCATAATCCTTTCCTTTTTCTTTTTGTTCTCTGTCCTTATCCCTTATCTCTGTGTCATCCACTTTATAAGTCATATCTTGAAATATTGGAATTTTATCTCTATTAAGCCTTCTGAAGAATAATTCGGTTGGTGTTTTTCCCGTCACAGTATGGGGTGTCGAGTTATACATCATAAGGTATTCATTTAAACATTCTTGTAAGTCTTTTTTTTCGAGATTTCCAATTTTGAGGCGTTTCAATATATCGCGATTTTGCCTTTCCACCTCGCCATTTTGTTGAGGCCAATAGGGAATAGTATTAAATAACATTATGTTACAATCCTTGCAAAATGTCTTAAACTCTTCACTAACGAACTGTCGTCCGTTGTCAGCTGTGATTGATGAGGGATAGCCTAATCGGCCAAATACTTCTTTTAACAATCTGATTATGGCCGCGCTGGTAATCATTTTTGTAATTTTTACTTCTTTATAGCGGCTATAATAATCCACCACCACTAGAAGATAATCACCACTTGGCAATGGACCGAGCAAGTCCATAGCAATATCCACCCAGGGTGCTTCTGGCAGCTCGCGACGCTTCATGGGTGTAGGAGGATTTGGCAATCCAACTAATGTACAACCCTTACAACTCCTCACTAGGGTCTCGGCATCCTTATCTATTCGTGGCCACCATACTTTGCATCTCAAGCGTCCCTTCATCGCCACGATTCCTGGATGCCCTTCATGTGCTGCATCTAAAACATCCTTACGAAGTTTAGAGGGTATGACCAGCCTGTTACCCCTTAATAAGACGTTATCAAAGAAACACAATTCATTCCCAAATATTTTATATCCTTTTATACTATCGTCCCAGTCATTACTGTAAATGCCCTTTTTTACTTTAAGTATTTCCGCGTCATCTTCTGAATGTTTTATAATTTCAGTCATAGAAACTGCTCGAGGTCTAGCGTTCTCTACGATTTGATGGACATGTTCGTCAACCTTGGCCTTGGTGTGGTTTGCATATTTACACAAACGCGACAAGGGATCCGCTATATTAGACTTACCAGGCTTATATTTAATATTGTACCGGTAAGCCTGCAGTCTCAACACCCATCGCTCAATTCTTGCACATGGTTTTGATTTCGGGCCAAACAAAACCTCCAACGGTTTATGGTCCGTGATAAGGTCGAACTCTTTGCCAAACAGAAACACATTAAAATGTTCTATCGCCCAAACCAAAGCAAGAGCCTCTTTCTCCGTTTGGCTATATTTCCGTTCACAGTCTGTCAACGTACGATTCCCGTATGCAATAATCCTCGGACCTTTAGCATCAATTTGTACCAACACCGCTCCTAACCCGACCGGGCTAGCATCGGTTATGACTTGGGTTTTATCATTGACATCGTAATAGCCCAGTGTATGAATTTTTGTTAAGGTATCTTTTAATGAAGTGAAAGCATGATCTTGTTCAGCAGTCCAAAACTCTTTTATGTTTGCGTTTTTGCCAAATTTTTGTCTCAATATCTTTTTTAATGGCTCTGTTATCGTAGCCATATTTGGTACCCACTTATTTATATAATTTACAAGACCTAGGAAGCTTTGCAACTCCTCTATAGTTTCTGGAATCCTAAATTGGGCTACACTTTCCATGTATTTCTTCAATGGCTTGACGCCTTCCGAGGTCAGCTCATGTCCCAGAAAGTTTACTTTTTTGACTTTATATAAACATTTGTCGTTGTTAAGTAGAACATTCTTCTCTTTTAGTACTTGCATTACTTTTTGAAGACGTGAATCATGCTCTTGCTCTGTTTGCCCATAAATCAGGATATCGTCGATAAAATTTATCGCACCATCGCATTTCAGAAGTATTCTTTCCAGTATTTTTTGGAATAGCTCTGGTGCACAGGTAATACCGAACATGAGGCGTTTATATCGGTAAAGGCCTTTTGAGCTAATGAAGGTTGTTATGCGTCTTGAGTCCGGATGCAATTCGACCTGATGGAACGCGTTCTTAATATCTAATTTAGAAAAGTACTTGGCTTTCCTAATCTTTGGCAAAAGGTGTTCCATCGAAGGTAAAGGATGGTTCTCACGCATAATGGCCATATTGGCCCGCCTCATGTCTACACATAGACGTAATTCACCATTATCCTTTAATATTGGTACTATAGGAGATATCCATTTCGAAGGTTCATGAACTTCTTCTATTATGTCACACTGTAACAATTCCTTGATTTTCATTTCAATCTTTTCTTCAATTGGTATAGGTATACGCCTATACGGCTGAGATACGGGTTTAAGCGAGTCATCAATGGGGATTTGAACCAAAACATTTTTGAATTTCGGAAAAGGCTCATTTTCGATCTGATTGACGTCGACGCCAAGTTTCAGGACACCGAGTTTTATGGCGCTATCTTTACCTAATAAGTTTCTGGATCCATTTGCGATAACGTATAGTTGTGCGCGCTCTTCTCGGTTATTAACCTTGATCGTTGTCTCAAATGATCCTAAAATGTTTAATGGGGTTTTACTGCCATACGCCAAAAGCGTTTTTTCAGGTTTTTTATTTAAGCTTGAAAATGTCACTCCTTTCTCTCTTAACATTGTCCATGTCTGATCTGTAATTAGATTATACTTTGATCCAGAATCGATCAGCATCTTCGTGTTTATACCTCCGACGTTACATTCTATATTCGCATCCTTGTTAATGTTAAAAACGTAATCTACTTCTTCCTCTGTAACATTATCTATTTCTCTCAGTTTCTTCCTTTGTTTCGATGGATTTCCTTCTTTTTGTATTTCGTTATCTTCTATTTTCCTCTTTCTTTGTAACTGTGACTTGCAATATTGTCGAAAATGACCTAACTTTCCACAAAAATGACAAGTTTTTCCTATTGCTGGACAATTTTTCCCATCTGAGGTGTGCTTAGAATTACCACACCTACCGCACCCTTTATCCGAAATAAACTTGTATTTTTTAGTATCATATCTAGAAGTATTTCTATTTCCTTTGTAAGGAATAATGGCATTAACATCGGGGTTCTTATTTTGTTGTCCATATTCTTCCAATTGTCTACTAACGACTTCTAACGTGTTAGCCTCCGTAATTATCTTGTCTAATGTTATACTGTCCCCTATTGTCAAAATTTTCTTCCTTAAATCTGTCGATAAACATTTCTCTGTAACCTGGTCTATCAAGTGCTCTTCGGGCTTTTCAAATTGACATTTTTCCGCTTGATTTCTCAACCTGACCACGAATTTTTCAAATTTTTCCCCCTCCTCTTGTCTAATTAGGCGAAAGACATGCCTTTCGTAAACTTTACTCTGTTTAGGTGTGAAGTAATCATTAAGTTTCTGTATCGCTATTTCAAAAACGTTGTTATCGTCTGTCGGTTTGACATTTGCTCCTGGCAAGTTATAGAATATTTCTTGCAGGTTTGATCCGCCAAGTAATAGCAGTGTCGCCCTTTTCTTTACTGGTGTCGTGACATCCGTTGCTTCCAAATAAATATTTAATGAACGTTTCCACTTTTCCCATCGTTGCCCTAACGATGCATTGTCGCCTTCTAAATCGAGTTTTTCTAATGATGGTAAGTTGCTTGACATTGTGGTAAGTATTTGGGACGACCTGAAAATAAAAGTAAGTTTCCCCCATTAGTGAGGAGAGGCACCTTTGTACCAAAGGTTTCGTAAGTACATTTGTACAATTTATTCCCAATTGAATGGGGGTACATTTGTACCAAACGTTTCCAATTGAATGGGGGTACATTTGTACCAAACATTTCCAATTTAATGGGGGTACATTTGTACCAATTTTTTTTTTTTTCCAATTTAATGGGGGTACATTTGTACCAATTTTATCCAGGTACCCAGGCACCCACCTATGCATACGCCTATAATCACTTATGTTTATGTTTGCATAAATATTACACAAATTAATATACATATAACATAGGTAATAGGTACTCAACCACATACAATAATTTATGGTACATCACTTTACGTCGAGATGGTAGCGATAAAGAACACGTAAACCTCTGATCATAACGATATAGTCACCACAAGCACGTAATAACATAGAAAATTGCTATAACTTTACAGTTCCCGAACTATAAATAATATCTAATAGTAACGGATCGGATTCCTTGCCGATAGTCAGCAATTAGCCCTTTACTAACACAAGTATTATATATACGCATGAGTTACTAGTTAGATAGTGGTTTGGAACAATGCATATAACAATGAGGGTAACAAGTATAGCTATACTGTAATATAACGATTTAAACGTAATATTTATTTTAACAAATAATTTATAATCTCTTAAAATATTTCTTATACGTTCTTGTTAATTCATTGCTATTAATTGTATACGTAATATACGTATGGATACTCGTAAATAAGTAATGTGACTGATACTGCTACTTTGAATGAATGCAACAAAGGACTCGTTTACTTATAACTAACTCATTAATTTACGAGGGTATTTCACTCATTTCACTCTTCCCCTTTTTTTTTTTGTAAAATCAGACTGACCTTTTGTCCTCGTCGCCACTTGTAGTGTTCCTATACACACGATGCACTGGCTCGACAACTTACGATGTGCGCAAGCGACGCGTCCGCTCTCGCCCGTGGCTCGCGCGGTAATGATGCCACGCGCCCCCGCACACCGTGAGCCCGAGACAGTGTATAGTAAAACTATAACTATACACAATACAAATACTACAGGATGTAACATACCTTCCTTTCGACCATAATCCCCCTTTCCGTAAGCGCAATTTAAACATGATGTTACATATTTTCTTATAAAACGAGACATTTTCGGGAACCAAAAGTCCTTTTTTATGAGTTCAGAACATCGTTTTAACCCAACATGACCGATATTGTCGTGGTGCATTTGTAATATTTTCCATTTCGCAAATTCGGGAACTACTAACCGGTTTCCATTTAAAGTTTTACAATATAACCTATCATTCATTATGACGTAATTGTTCACTATATCCGGATCCGTGCAACCCCCTTGTAACAAGTCAATAGTACGTTTTAACTTTTCATCTTGGCGCTGCACTGTAAAGAACCAATCCGCCACATCCAATCGGTAAATGTTTACTGCATCTATCGGATTCCTGCTTAATGCGTCGACGTGCTTCATTCGGTCCCCCGGTCTATAGTCAATAGTTACGTCATAATCTTGAATTGAGAGCCACCATCTAGCTATCCGCGGAATTAAGTCGCGCTTTGTCATTGTATCTCGGACTGCGGTACAATCAGTAACTACTCGAACATTCTTACACAAAATGTAAATTCGAAACCTTCGTAACGATTCTCTCTCGAGTTGTAACACGACTAAAATACATGACAGGACGCAAACTACCGTCATTCTGCTTTTGTAATAAAATTCCCGCTATACCTAATTTGCACGCGTCCGTGTGAATTTCTGTTTGTAAACTAGGGTTATATATAGCTAGAACTGGCTTACGGCACAGAATGTCTTTTAATTCGTTAAAGCTATTTATTTGTGCAGTACTCCATTGCCACGGTGTTTTGTTCTTAGTCAGTTCTGTGAGTGGACGGGATATTAATGCAAATTTATGTATAAATTTACGAAAATAACTACACAAACCTATGAACTGGCGTACTTCGTGTACGTTACGCGGAACGGGAAAACGCGATACGGCGGCTAGTTTCAACTCGCCTGGTTGTATACTATCGGGCGTAATTTCGTGCCCCAAATAGGTTATTTTATTTTGCAGAAACGAACATTTTTTTATATTCAATTTTAAATTTTCTGATTGTAATTTCTTTAGGACCCTTTCTAAGAGACTTAAACCTGATTGTACATCATATGATGGTAACAGCAAATCATCAAGAAATGCCAAAACGTCGCTCTCCCGATTATTATGTTGGGCGTCAAAGTTATCGATACTACTAATTATTTTGTTAATAAGGCGCATAAAAACAGATGGAGCATTGGCTAGTCCGAAAGGCACCCGAGTATATTCATACTGACCTTGTGGAGTGACAAACGCAGTTTTATGCGTATCATTCGGATGTATACGTAGCTGGTGATAGCCTTGCGCCATATCGAGGGATGTAAAGTACTTTTTGCCGGATAGCTTGGAAATTTGATCATCTATGTTGGGCAAGGGATATCTGTCACGAATGGTTATAGCATTTAAAGCACGGTAGTCAACACATAAACGGTTCCCTCCATCCTTCTTTTTTACTAATATTATCGGAGACGCATATTCAGAGTCAGATTCTTTAATTATACCGGCTTCTAACAAATCCTTTATCTTTGATCTAACAATTTCTTGTTCACTGTGTGCTAATCTATATGGTCGATGATGAACAGGCTCGCTACAAGACAAATTTATATGCATTTCAATTAAATCTGTGCATCCTAATTCGCGTGTACTAGATGCAAAACTATCACTATATTTTAATAATAAATTAATGAGGCTATCCCGTTCAAAATTATTTAAACTACCGATACTAATTTTATCTACTTCTACCCCACCTATAGTAAGATCATTGGCAATGGCAAAACAAGAATATTGGCTAGACTTGGCTTCAAGAAATTGATATCTTTTGGCTTGATCACTAACCTGGTTATTGGCGGGCAACACCTGGCAGCTGTCGGCGCGCGATAAGACTGTTCCTTCTTCCCACTCCACATCCTTTGAGCCAGTGTTGACGACCTTAAGGTATCCGTCGGTACCCTGCATAAGCGTAGCTGGTATGCTGTAGGAGATCCCTTGTAGCTCGTAGTGGCGAGGTGATGTGACCACGTCATTGCTCGCGGGATTTCCGACGATCTTCACTTTTATTATCGAAATTCCTGGCGGTAAGCACTCCGATGTGGCCGTGACGACTTTAAAGCGATGTACCTCTTCCATGGCTTGTATGTTTGACAGAAAGTCGTCGCTCCTCTCAAATGTTGCTTTTCCATTTCTTACTATTAAGGATATCCCTTCACTGTTGATTATCGGCTGTCCAATCAATAGACAAATACCATTCATATCTACATTCACTAAGTATGCATCACAAGATATGCTTATTTGATCGATTTCTAGTATAAAGTTTGCTTTACCATGGCTAGTAATAAATCCTCCTGCAAATCCCTTTAGCTCAGTTCTAGCAGGAATAACTCGTAGTTGGAGTAAATCTGAAACCTTTGATGAAATAACATTGACCTGGCTACCTGTATCGATGTAAGTCTTCACGAATGCACCATTGATCTTCGCAGGTTTCTTGTAAATGTTGTCAAACTCTCGTAGTAATTTAACTTCCTTGGCGTTTGTAACTTCAGGAACACTCTTCATTATTGTAGGGCATCGCGGGGCAATATGGCCTTGGGCTCCACATTTAAAACAACTTCGTTGATCAGGTAGTGGGCAGTTACGTACTAGGTGTCCAGTTTTCTTGCAGCGAGGGCAGGGGTCTGTATCAAGATTTACGAGTTTCTTCTCAACGTGTCGGTAGCTGCCATCTTTGTTAGTTACTTTAACTTCGTTCACGGGCACGCGATAATCGTCAAACGCAGAGAGAAACCCTTCATATAGGTCATCGGGTTTCTCGCATTGAAAGGCCCTGGCGTTGGACTGCAGTGCATGAGGTAAGCCTCGAATAATACAGGAAATTGTAGCGGCATCGGACAATTTGCAGCGAAAACACATTGCTATCTTCTCTTGGTAATATTTGGTCATGCTTTCGGATGGCAGTTTCTTCCTCATGATCATTTCTTCTATAGCACTAGCGTAGTCACGATGTTTTGGAAAAGCACGAAGTAACATTTCCTTCCACTGTTCCCATGTAAAATCGTATTCTTCTAGACGATTGTACCACTTTCTCGCTTGGCCTCTTAGTTTGTCCTGGAGATAGAATGATTTAGTTTTGTCGTCCCATCCATAAATATCTCCTAATTGCTCAATTTTCTTTAACCAAGCAGTAACGGTGCAATCCTCGTTGTCTGGGTCGAATTCCGGGATCAGGGTTGCAGCACGATGTTCCTTAAGGCGACTGAGGTTAGGTGCATCACTTTGTAGACCACTATAAATAGCTTTTTCGACTTCTTGCACCAACAGCCGCTTCAATATTTTTCGTGCTGGCGGAGTTATGGCGTCTTCTTCATCAGATGCTTCATCCGCAGGTCTTGTCACAAATCTTTTCATTTTTTTTTTCGTACCACTTCTGACTTATTAAAGGCACGAAGTAAATAAAACAATGAAAGTATTTTTCTTATTGTATTTGGGCAGCAATTCGCCTTAAATAACTACAAATGAATGTGTCCTCGAATCAACCGTGCATTCGGCTATATAGGCTGGCTACGCTTCCCCCTCCAGGCATGGCATGCTAAGCTCGGCGGCGGGAGGGAGTGACGTAAGCGGCTTGGCAGGCAACTTGCGCCATCTATCGGCGCGCTTGATTGTTGGCAGGCAACTAGCGACATCTATTGACGTGTTGTTACAAGATTTAAAAAAGAATTGAAAAAATGGTTAATTGATAAGTGTTTTTATACAGTGAAGGAGTTTAGTAAATAAGTTTTTATATTTGTTTTTTAGATTTAAGGTAATTAGGGACACTGACATTGACATTGAAATTAGGTTAATAATTAGGATGCTGACATTTATTCAATTAATTATTTATTAAAATTTATTATTTATTAATTTAATAATATTACTATTTAAAATTTGCTAAAATTGTATATTAATAAATTACGTAATTTGACATTGTAAATAATTTTAATACTGGAAAAGTTGCACGCCATGAAAGTATATGGCTAATTGTGTAGAACTATATATATTGACCTGAGACCATGTTACACCACAATTATTGCAAATAAATATATTCTATTCTATTCCACCACATACAGGCCGCAGTGACGGAAGTCATCCAGCGGGCTTCCTCAATCTCCCTTGAAAGAGAAAACGAAAAGCTGCGGTCTCAGCTCGGTGAGCTAGGCCAAAAAGTCGAGGCTCTAAAGGCTGAACTAGCTGATTTACGACAGGGCGCTAACCGCAGCCGGCCAAGGGTGAACCAACCGCCCAGGGAACAGGACTATTTTGAGGTGCTTCTTATGGAGCGAATAGGAAACCTCATTGAGGGCAAACTGGCTGCCTTCAAAGAAGAAATATTTCCGCTCAGGGTCGTCAGGCCTCCTCTGGGCCAAAAGGCCACCCCTGCTGCATCTCCGCAACGACCAGCGGAAAACAGGAAAAGGTCAAAGGCCTCAACATCAGGTTTGGCTTCATCGCCGCCGGATCGTTCAGAGGGTCCAGGCGAAGAAACCTAGAGTCAGGTGGTCGGTAGGAAGGCGAAGTCCAAGGCTCGGCGTCTAGAGGCGGCGATGCGAGAACTGAGTAAAGGCTCAACTATCGCACCGGGCACCCAAAAACCGGTAATACAAGCGGCCCCTACGGCTGGGAAAGCCTCGGCCAAGAAGGGAAAGGCGAAGCCTAAACCAGGCCGGCTACCCAGGGTACCGAAAGACTGCGGCGGTTACTATCACCATACCGGAAGATAGTACAGTGACCTATGCTCAGGCAAGGTCGGCCGCCAAAGAGCGCGTCAAATTGGCCGACATAGGCATTGCCGCGGTCAAGCAGAGGAAGGCGCTCAATGGTGGTCTCCTACTGGAAATAGGAGGTGAGGAGTGTTCGCAAAAGGCAAACGCCCCCGCGGCCAAAATCCATGACGCAGTCTCGGATATGGGCGTTCGGATGGCGCGGCCGGTGAAACAAGGCGAGGCTAGGGTGATGGACCTAGATGAATCTGTCACCCAAGAGGATGTAGCCAACGCCATAGCCAGTGCTGGCGGATGCAGCGCCTCCGAAGTCAAGGTCGGAGAAATAAAGAAGAGGCGTTCATCATTAGGGGTGGCCTGGGTACGCTGTCCGCTCGTCACCATTCGCAAATTGGCCGCGGAAAAACGTGTTCTTGTGGGCTGGGTGTCTGCCCGTGTGGAAGTGCTTGGGGCCAGGCCTCTACAATGCTTCCGGTGCCTGGAAATGGGCCATGCTAGGCACCAATGTACAAGTTCCGTGGACAGGAGTGGACGGTGCTTTGTGTGTGGCGAGGCTAGCCATAAGGCCAACCAGTGCACGGCGCAGGCCTCTAAGTGCATGTTATGCGCTGAATCTGGCCGCAAAGCTGACCACCGACTAGGTGGGAAGCAATGCAACCCCCCCAAAAAGAAGAGGGGTAAAGGGAAGGATGCCAGCTCCGTACGGGTAGATGGGCTTGCGCAAGGATCGACTAGCGCATCGGCCCATCATCCGTCTGAGGAAATGATGGAGCAAGCTTAATGAACGCTGCTCCATCATTTAAAATGCTACAGGGCAACCTGAACCACTACCGTCGAACTCAAGACCTGCTCATGCAGTGCCTCGCGGAGTGTTCAATTTCCTTGGCAGTAGTGGCAGAGCCGTACAGGGTCTTGAAACAACCACGATGGTTCGGGGATAGTTCCCAACTAGTTGCGGTGTACTGGGCTGGCGGCGAAACAGAACCACCGTGCACAGAGTGGCACTCAGAGCCGGGTATTGTTGCCGTGGATTGGGGTCCCATGGTAGTATTGGGGTGCTACGTCTCTCCCAATTGCACTCTGGCGGCATACGAGGCGTTCCTGGGACGGGTGGGTGGACGCAGTTGCCATCCCCGCCCAGTGTTCGTTCTCGGCGACTTTAACGCCCATTCCAGGGTTTGGGGGAGTCGGACCGATAATGCCAAGAGCCGAGCAGTACTCGAGTGGGCGGCGGAACTGGACCTGCGCCTACTAACCCGAGGCACGGTCAGCACTTGCGTGTGTTAGAAAATGTTAGTGTACCTAGTTCTATTAAAGGACAAAGCTATATAATTAAATCTAATGTGTTAGGAAAATATTAAAGAAAACGATAGTATTATAACATATGCATCAATTTATTGGTATACAATACAATAAACAATCTAAACTGAACTAATCAATACTAAATCAATAGAACATAGTGAATAGGAATTTTAAACATGTAGTTACATAAAAATATATTTTACATGAAATGGACAAACCTAGCCCTAAAATAAATAGAACATAGTGAATGGGAATGTTAAACATGTAGGTACATAAAAATACAGCAATTAGAACACAATAGGTATAATACAATTAAAGTACTTAACTTACGAAGCAGCTGTTGGTCTCGTTCTGAATCATTTCCTAATTTTGCAACCCCCTTTTATACTCCCTGGATTGTTACACACGATTTGAACCAATCAAAAACAAGGATACATTATCTCACAATAAATATTTAGTACTTTAATAATCTCCATGTGTGACATTCAAATATTGTGTTAAAACATAATTTGAAGCTTATTATCATTATTCCAAAAGTCTTAATATTTATTCAATCGGTTTAATTTTAATAAATTTGGTACTAAAATTATTATCCAATCAAAATGCAATTTAGATCAGTCTCAAATTTAGTTTTTAGTAATGAATCAAATTTACTTATTGTTTAGTTTTACTATTATGTTAATTGACATAAGTTAAAACATCTAAATAAGAACCATCTCAAATAATATTTTTTTTTTTAAAGGGCTCTGCCGCAATTGAGATTATGCCGCCCTGGTAACGCAATCTTAAACTATACTACATCTTGCCAACCTAAGTGTCTAATTAGTAACCCTAAGGTCTATTAATTTACATAATTCCTTAGCATGATCTGATAGGGGATCTGCTAGGATAATGTTACATTCTCCAATCAAATTGACATTAAAATTTAGTTGTTTTCGTATATTGCAGTTCTGGACACACTCCATGAGTATATGATAAATGTCATCAAGGGTGTTGCAAGCTGGGCAATTTGGAGAATCTGATTTATGCATCAAATATGCGAACTTTTGGCAAGGAATGTGTCCAGATCTGAGTCGCAAAGCTCTTACAGTATCGTCTCTATTAAATGCACTTTTATCGATCCACGACTGTCTCATCGGATGTGGTTGGATTGTGCGGTACCATATTATCCCTTTTTCTCTTGATCTTACATCAAAATACTCTTTCCAAAGATTGAAGCAATGATCTCTCAGTGTAGGTAGATAATTTTCAAATGAAGGAGTAATTATTCATATCGACTCCATCTGAAATAGCCTGTTTGGCTAAGACATCAACGCGTTCATTACCCTCTATTCCAATGTGAGAAGGAATCCATTGTAAAAATACTCTTCGAGAATCTACTTGTAGTTTTATGAGAAGCTTAATTATTGCATAGGCTACAGGTAGACCTCGGAAGACCGAAGTACACCGAGCCAGGTGTTGAAGCGCGCTCTTCGAGTCTGAGAGTATAACTACATTGTTATAATTTATGGACTCTGTATAAGATAAGGCCTCATAAATAGCTACCAGCTCTACTTCCATTATGGATATATTAACATTAATTTTAAATTTAGAATATATGTTTAAATTAAAATCGAGAAATGCAGCTCCAATCCCATTTTTGTCTTTGGAACCATCTGTAAAAATTTTATAATAATTTAAATAATGCGTATTTAAATATTTTATACAAGTACTAGCTGTATCCGCGGCTGTATCGCCCGCTTAAAAATGAGTGTATCGCAAAGTTTTTCCCGCACAAATCTCGACCCCGTTGAAATTATATGATAAAAAGTAGTCTATAATTATGTTATTCCACAACCTTTTCTATAGTGCAAGTCCTATCCAAATGAGTTTAGCCGCTCAGGCGATTACTCGGACATACAAACAGTGAAGAAACGAATATAAAAAGACGCTACTCTTACAAACACATTTAACATTCTTGTCCTACTCAACACTGGACACTGTCAAGTGGTCAGATTACTCTAATAATGCACACGCATCGGCGGCCGGCTTGTATTAGCATGCGCGAGCGAGACGTTTACCTACCCCTGCCGAGAGACACATCGCGATCTTTATTATTTTAAATCTCTAATATCTTTAAAAGTATTTATTTGATGCATATAGTGTAAAAGCTAACGAATGCATTTATTTATATAAGGACTAGCTGTACCCGCGGCTTCGCCCGCGTAAAAATGAGTGTATCGCAAAGTTTTTCCCGCACGAATCTCGACCCCGTTGAAATTATATGATAAAAAGTAGTCTATAATTATGTTATTCCACAACCTTTTCTATAGTGCAAGTCCTATCCAAATGAGTTTAGCCGCTCAGGCGATTACTCGGACATACAAAGAGTGAAGAAACGAATATAAAAAGACGCTACTCTTACAAACACATTTAACATTCTTGTCCTACTCAACACTGGACACTGTCAAGTGGTCAGATTACTCTAATAATACACACGCATCGGCGGCCGGCTTGTATTAGCATGCGCGAGCGAGACGGTTACCTACCCCTGCCGAGAGACACATCGCGATCTTTATTATTTTAAATCTCTAATATCTTTAAAAGTATTTATTTGATGCATATAGTGTAAAAGCTAACGAATGCATTTATTTATATAAGGATTAATACTGAACAAAATCGAAAATAACATATTATTTTTAGTTAAATATGGAACATAAAAATAATTATTGTGAGATATAGATATGCTATAACAGATAACAGAAGAAAACACACTCGAAATTAACGTAATATTTTTAGTTGAAATATGGAACATAAAAAAAATATTGTGACTTAACCATAAGTTATAGAGATATACTATCGCGGATTGATTTTATATTTAAGGTTGCAATCCAGTGTGACGGAATTATTAGTATTCAACATTAACATTTAATTTATCGATAGACTTCGTAGTTGTTTTGTAAATAACGCCACCTATCGCATTCAATGTAATTCAACATAGTAGTGGATGGATGGCGCAAGTACCTATACCTGATAATTATATTATTTAACTCATCGGTAATTCCTCGTAATTTTATATTGTGGGTAAATTAAATCAAATTTATATCCCATTTATTCGTATGATAATTAAATGTTATCGATTTATAGGTATGTATTATTTCATAATGAACTAAGGATCAGGATGACATCAGGCCAAAATGGCTAATATGGCGATAGTTGGAATTTGGAATTAAACAAAAGTCGCGATATACCGAGTTTTACAGATATATGTATGTTGTCGACTCAAAATCAATATTTTTTAATGTTTTATTATTGAGATAAGTTTTCAATAAAGTCTATCTTGCCCCTTGGCGAAATTTTATTATCGTACCCTTTGAAGGAAATTATATAATTTGATATCTCTAATAACTATAAACGTATTTATTTGATGCATACAGTGTAATAGATAATTTTGATCTTTATTAAAATTACAAAACTAACGAATGCATTTATTTACATAAGGATTAATACTGAACAAAATCGAAAATAACATATTATTTTTAGTTAAATATGGAACATAAAAATAATTATTGTGAGATATAGATATGCTATCGTGGATTTATTTTATATTTAAGTTTGCAAACCAGTGTTTCGTAGCCCTTGACGGAATTATTAGTAATTCAACATCAACATTTAATTTATCGATATTACTTCGAAGTTGTATTGTAGATAACGCCATCTATCAAATGTTCATTCAACGTAGTTCAACAGAACAGTGATAGATAGCGCAAGTATACCTAATATTTAACTCATCGGGAATTCCTCGTAATTATAATCGTATAGGTATTTCGCATTAAAAATACATTTTCATAGTATAAACCTGTCCACGCATCTAACGACACGTGTAGCGCAGCGGCGGGGACGAGGCCAAGGACCGCGCGATGGGGGCATCGACCTCACCGGCGATCCAGCGGCCAGTGCGCGACGAGACCTCAGCGCGGGCGCACGTTCAATTTATTCGCATCTTACCTACGATTTTATTCGAGCATAATAACGATCGTATTGAAGCCGCCTTTCGTTTTATTTGCACTACACCGGAGCATCGCATAGCCTCAACAGTTTGGTCCTTCGACGAAAAAAGAAATCAGCTGGCCGTGGATTGAAGTCTACTAAAACTTCGGAGCGTCGTGTCCGGACTTTGACCCCGTGGGAATATTATAGTTCGCGAACCGCACACCACGAGCATTCAGAAAAGGAATCAAGAACGACGAACGACTGGATTCAGGATAAGGGCTGACATTCGTGAGATCGTTCCAATATTTTTTCCTTGCCTTTTTAGAATCCCAAAAATTTTTTTTCTTTCCAATTTTTTTTTTCTAATGTGCTTTCTACAATTCATTCACTTTTAATTCGCTATTTCAATCAATTCTTTAAATATTATTCTGACAACGCCACGCATTATATTTTTGCATTGCAATCTTCGCTTGCCGTTACGTTGACCTTGACCGGTCAATAACCGTCCCCTCCGGTGCGTGCGCGCTGTGCTTGCTCATAATAATTATATTCGTTATTTTAAACTCTTTCATATCGCACCTTTTTGCTTTCTCTATTTTTTTTTCAAATCTTATTTTCGATTGCGTTTAGCAATGGCTGAAAAGCTTATTAAAAAACGTAGCTCAATGAAAGCAAAGCTAACAAACTTTAGTAATTATATAGATATTTTATCAAGCTGCAGTTCCTTATCTAAATTACAACGTATAGAGCTTGAAGGCCGTTATAGTAAATTCGATGCCTTATATGGGGTGTTTGATGAATTACAGACTGAGATCGAGCTATTATCGGACGAGACGAACGAGGCATACGCGGCACGAACCCAGTTCGAGGAGCAGTATCATTCCCTGGCTGCGCTGGCGCGAAGCTTGCTGGCAGATGCTGTCGGCGCGGAAGCCGACCACGAGTCTGATGGGTTTGTAGCGGGCTCCAAGGATTCTACAACGGGTAGGCACAACAATAATTTTATTCGTTTACCTAAAATTGATTTGCCTCACTTTGACGGTGGTTACCAATCTTGGCTCGAATTTCGGGATACGTTTCTGTCTTTAATTCATAATAATAATAGCATAGACACCATTAATAAATTTCATTACTTACGAGCAAGTCTAAAAGGTTCAGCAGCAGAAATCATAAAGAATATAATTTTTAAAAGAGATAATTATAATATTGCGTGGAATTTAATATGTGAACGGTTCAACAACGACCGTCTTTTAATTAATTTTCATGTGCAAGCATTATTTAACATTGAAAAACTCGAATGTGAATCTAGTACCTTGTTACGTCACCTAATAGACGTTATAAACAAAAACCTTAGGGCTTTAAAAATGTTGGATGAACCCATTGAACATTGGGACACTCTCATCATATATATGATGACTTCCAAATTAGATCCCACAACTTTTAGAAATTGGGAAGAACACCGCAATACCTTGAGTGTAACCCCTACTCTTGTTCAATTTTGTACATTTATTAGCAATAAGGCAGATTTATTAGAAACTTTGGAAGAGAAAAATAAATATAACAAACAAGAAAAAAATTACACGTCTAAAAATTTTTTAATAGAAAATAAAATGAACAAACAAACAAATAATAATAAATCAAATCAATTTACAAATTTAACTCACAAATGTCCCCTATGTAGTAAAGCACACTTATTATATTTATGCGAATCATTCAAAACTATGTCTATAGAATCACGAATTAAAAAGGTACAAGAGCTTAACCTTTGTAAAAATTGTTTACGACCTGGTCATAATGATAAATATTGCAAGTTGGCTCATTGCAAGTATTGTAAATGTAAACATAATACTCTCTTACATTTAGATAAATCTCAACCGACATTCGTGAATCCAATGCCGGGTCCATCAGAAAACATAGCACTTTCTACCAATTCTTCGACAAATTTTAAACAGCCTACTACGCGGTCTATTGTTTTACTGTCCACAGCAATGGTAAGAGTGATGGGCGCCGACGGTGAGAAGCACGAAGCGCGCATGCTACTTGACAATGGTAGTACAGCGAATTTTATAACCGAGAGTCTATGCGATAAGCTGAGGTTGTCCAGGCGTAGTGCAAGCTCCATTGTTACAGGTATCAACAATTTAGTTAGTAATAGTACACAGTCTTGTTACCTCACTTTTGAGTCGATTAACGGGGGCTATTCTGATCAAATTAATTGTCTAATTTTACCTGTAATTAATAAAAATCTACCTCCTACATCAATAGATACTATGCAGTTACCTATTCCCTCTGGCGTCCAATTAGCCGACCCTACTTTTTATATTCCGTCTGCCATAGACATTTTAGTAGGAGCAGAAATATTCTGGGAGGTGGTAGGTAGAAATCGCATAGATATGGGTAAAAAACAGCCTATTTTGTGTGAAAGTAAGCTAGGTTGGATAGTATCTGGTTGTTTAACCACTAGATCACGTTCCACCCATTCACACTTTTGTAATTTTACGTCAATGCAAGCGAATCCAGATTTAACAAAATTTTGGGAATTCGATTCAGTCTCTTCTAAATACATACAATCGGCCGAAGAACGTGCCTGCGAGGAGAGTTTCAAATCGCACACGTATCGCGACAATGAAGGCCGGTTTGTTGTTACTATGCCTCTAAAAGCGAATCCTGACAAATTAGGTGATTCATTTGCAATGGCGAAACGCCGTTTCTTATCGTTAGAAAGGCGATTTCAAAGAGACCAAAATTTTAAAACTATGTATATAGACTTCATGCGCGAATACGAATATTTAGGTCATATGACACTAGATAAGGGCACCTCTAACGAAGGTAAAATTAATTATTTTTTACCCCATCATGGTGTACTGCGCGAGTCTAGCTCAACGACTAAGCTACGCACTGTGTTTGATGCGTCAGCTAAAACTACCACAGGTGTGTCATTAAACGACATCATGATGGTAGATCCTACCGTCCAAGATGATCTCCTGTCTATATTATTACGTTTCCGGCAACATAGGTACGTAGTTTCAGGAGACATTGAAAAAATGTATAGAGCGATTGAGGTAATTCCCGAGCAACGTTCTTTACAACGCTTTATTTTTCGTGCGGATCCATCGGAGCCTCTAAAAACGTATACGCTAAATACTGTTACGTATGGCACTGCATCCGCACCTTATCTAGCTACTAAATGTCTAGTGAGTTTGGCAGACTCGGCACAAAGTATCGAAACACAAAATGCAATACGTCATGACTTCTATGTAGACGATTTCCTTTCCGGTTCTAATTCCATCACTAGCGCAGTACGATTGGTTAAAGAAGTCACATCTGTTTTAACATCTGCAAAATTTAATTTAAGAAAATTTCAATCTAACAATTTAGAACTTTTAAAACAAATTACGCCAGAAAGTGAAACCTTAAATAATAATAATCATTTAAATTTTTGCAATTATAAATCTAATATTTCATCAAAAACTCAAGAATTTATTGGTCATGTGATTCGGATATACTATCATTTTCAATTAATATAGATAAGTCAGAAAAAATAACTAAGCGTCATATTCTCTCTGTTATTAGCCAAATTTTTGACCCGTTAGGATTAGTCACTCCATGCATCATTGAAGCAAAATTAATTATGCAAAAGTTATGGATTGCAAAGTGTGAATGGGACGACGTTGTTTCTGCAGAAATAGAACAGCTATGGTTAGATTTTTCAAATACATTGCCATATTTAAATAATTTAAAAATTCCACGCTGGATTTCATGTAAAGACTCCAACACACATGAAATTCATGTTTTCACCGACGCTTCAGAAAAGGCGTACGGTGCTTGTTTATATATAAGATCAACAGATAGCAGTGGAAATATTGCGGTACGCTTACTTATCTCCAAGAGCCGTGTAGCACCAATTAAGCCCACCACCGTTCCGCGTCTAGAACTCTGCGGAGCGCTTTTAGGAGCAAGACTGTGTACTAAGGTAAAGGAATCTATTACTATACCTATACAAACATGTCACTTTTGGTGTGATTCCACGATTGTTCTTGGTTGGCTAAATAAATCCGTTAGTCAACTAAAGAAATTTGTTTCAAATCGTGTGAACGAGATACAAGAAAGTACATCAGGTAACACATGGAGCTATGTACCGTCCAAAGACAACCCGGCGGATTTTGTTTCTCGAGGCCTGAAGGCTGATCTCATCAGCGATTGTAATTTGTGGTGGAATGGACCATCATTTTTGTTGTCCGATCAATCTCTTTGGCCTGTTTTACCCAACACCTCAATGAAACAAGATCTACCAGAAGTTGTTTCAAGTCATTCACTAATTAATTCAAATGATTCTGCATGCGATCCTATCAAATCAAATAATAACAGTAATCCTAGTATAATTAAAAATTTAATATACAAATATTCAAACTTCAATTATTTACAAAGAATAGTCGCTTATATACAGAGGTTTATTTACAATTTAAAAAATAAAAACAATAAAATAAAAGGGTTTCTTTCCTATAAAGAACTTCAAAAATCTTTGAATTTAATTTTACAAGTAGCACAAATGGACATGTTTCCGGAAGAATATTTCATTTTAAAAGCCGGGAAGGTTTTACCTCCTAAAAACAAATTAATTTCATTATCTCCTTTCTTAGATTCAAATAATCTTATACGTGTAGGCGGCAGACTATGTAATTCTCATTATGATTACAATATTAAACATCCAATTATATTATGTGGTAAACATCCCTTAACAAAAACTATTTTTATTTGTCAACACGAAAAACTTTTGCATGCTGGACCTCAACTACTATTAGCATCTATTAGACAGACTTATTGGCCTCTAGGAGGCAGAAACTTATCTAAAAGTACTGTCAATAAATGCATCCAGTGTTTTAGACAAAGGGCTAGTACTATACAACCTGTCATGGGTCAGTTACCAACGTCTCGAAGTGCCCTAGAATATCCTTTTTTGAATTGTAGCGTTGATTATGCCGGGCCAATATTGATAGCCGATCGTAAAGGTCGAGGATGCAAACTTATCAAATCTTACTTGTGCATTTTTGTTTGTTTGGCTGTCAAGGCAGTTCATCTGGAGCTCGTTACAGACCTGACAAAGGAGGCTTACATGGCCGCACTTAATCGATTCGTGGCTCGTCGTGGTAGGCCACGTTCGATCTTATCCGATAATGGAACTAATTTTATAGGGGCCTCTAACGAGCTTTATACACTTTTACAGGAGTCAAACATCGCATCTGAAATTTCCCAGGAAGGCATCGAATTCTCCTTTACGCCAGCCTACTCTCCACATTTTAACGGTATTGCAGAAGCCGCTGTTAGATCAGCAAAGCATCATCTAAAGAGGTTGCTCAAACTAACAAATTTAACCTATGAGGAAATGGCAACACTACTAACTCAAATAGAAAGCATATTAAATTCCCGTCCTATAACACCCCTCTCCAACGATCCCTCCGACCTCTTCGCCCTTACACCTTCCCATTTTCTGATTGGACGACCGCTTTTGTCAGTTCCGCATCCGCATATCTCAGATGCATCTATCACATGCCTAGAACGCTACAAGCGGGTGGAACTGTTGAAGCAACATTTTTGGACACGTTTTAATCTGGAATATGTTTCGCTACTTCAACAGAAAACGAAATGGGTTGCGGCGACTGGTGATCTCCAGCAGGGCTCACTTGTCTTGGTGAAGGACAAGGCTCTGCCACCTCTGCTTTGGCTACTAGGGCGCGTGGAGAAGGTCTACCCGGGCAGCGACGGCGTCGTAAGGGTCGCTGACATCAGGACAAGAAAGGGGACTTTGCGGCGTGCCTTCAACAACATCTGTCCTCTTCCAATTGAAGCATACACTTCAACCCGGGCAGTATGTCCACGCATCTAACGAGACGTGTAGCGCAGCGGCGGGGACGAGGCCAAGGACCGCGCGATGGGGGCATCGACCTCACCGGCGATCCAGCGGCCAGTGCGCGACGAGACCTCAGCGCGGGCGCACGTTCAATTTATTCGCATCTTACCTACGATTTTATTCGAGCATAATAACGATCGTATTGAAGCCGCCTTTCGTTTTATTTGCACTACACCGGAGCATCGCATAGCCTCAACAAAACCCATATTATGGATAGATTAAATCGAAGAACAATGCCCACTTCCCATACATTTGAAAACTCTTTTTTGAGATTTGAACATAGCGAAGTTAAAAAAATATGAATATGTCTATTATAGCTCTCATGTCGTGATCAGTATCGACTAACTCCGCGGAACTGACAGTGTCAAATGTCAAAAGAATAAAAACCGTTTCAGTTGTGTACTCAGTTCATACTACATACATGCGATTTAATTTTGATTGATTTGAGATTTGAATGGATTTAAGAATGTCAATACTTTTTTTTATTCTAGATAGCATGCATATAAACTGTTATAGAAAATCTTTAAAAAAGTAAAAAAAACATGTAAAGAATTACTTGAAAGAATAATGAAAAAAATAATTATTCAAGTAGCAATGCGTTAAATGGAACGTAGTGACGTGAAGTGATAGTTGAGTTGCGTTCAAAACATGTAATTCGTTAAACTTTATCCTTGTTTAGCATATACAAATATTCAAATTACTTTATTTCCTGCGTTCCTTTTAATTTAGTAGCTGCATTTTAAGATTTTTACATCACTATACACGATCACTATACACGATCGATTGGCCGTGTGGTGTCGGCCTTTTTTTTAGAATAGCACCACTCCCTCTCTTCCCGTGGATGTCGTACGAGGCGACTAAGGGACATAAATCCAAGAGATGGGCAGCAGCATCTCCTTGTGTAACTTACACCTACTGCGGTCACCAACACGCTTGCCAGGCGCGGTGACTATCGGCAGAAACCCCCAATGAAAGGTGCAGAAGAACCCCGGCCCCCAGTCCCCGGCAGCCCCGCTATTCCAGGCTACGGTAGCGGCCTAGGTAACGGCGGGGCAGGGGGTGCTAAGAATCTCCGGCAGAGATCCGGCTACCGCAACCGACGACTTCTGCACCTGGCAACATACAACACCAGGACACTGAGGACCGACGAGAAGATACAGGAGCTGGAAGAAGAGATAGACAAGTTGAACTGGAGTGTTTTGGGATTGTCTGAAGTCCGAAGACAGGGTGAGGACACGATAATCCTCAAATCGGGCAACTTGTTCTATCACCGGGAGGGCGACCACCTGTCTCAGGGTGGTGTCGGGTTCCTCGTCCACAAATCCCTCGTCAACAACGTGGTAACAGTCGACAGTGTGTCGTCAAGGGTAGCGTACCTTATACTCAGAATATCTAAACGGTATTCGCTGAAGGTCATACAGGTATATGCGCCGACTTCGACACACCCAGACGATGAGGTCGAGGTTATGTATGAGGACGTAAGTAGAGCCATACATACCTCAAAGACCCACTTTACCGTTGTTATGGGGGATTTTAACGCAAGACTGGGCACGCGGAACGATGGCGAGCGGAAGGTGGGGCCCTTTGGAATTGGACAACGGAACCACCGAGGCCACTTGCTTGCCAACTTCTTGGAGAAGGAAGGCCTCTTTATGATGAACTCTTTCTTCAGGAAGAAGGCACAGCGAAAGTGGACTTGGATAAGTCCTGATGGTTCATCTAAAAACGAGGTAGACTTCATTTTGGCAGACAAACGGCACATATTTAATGATGTCTCTGTGATCAACAGGGTGAAAACCGGAAGTGATCACCGGATGGTAAGAGGCACATTAAATATCAACGTAAAGCTGGAACGGTCACGCCTAATGAAGTCTACGCTCCGACCAACACCTGTCCAAATCCAGGGCTCCGAAGAGTTTCAACTTCAGCTACGGAATCGTTTCGCGTGTCTCGATTCTTGCGTTTCTGTGGACGAAATTAACACCAAGGTAGTAACAACTGTCCACGAGGTGGGGTCTAAGTACTTTAAGACCCACTCCAGTGGTAGGTCTCGGATTTTCTCAGAACATACTCTCGGTCTCATGAGGGAGAGGCGAGAACTATGTGTGCAGTCTCCAGCCTCAATGTCGAAATACAGACTGCTCAATAAACAGATCTCTCAGAGTAGGCGACGCGATTGGCGTGCTCATAACACCCATCGCGTAAAAGACACTATTGAGCGAAACCAGGGCTCGAGAGTGTTCGCCAGGGATCTGTGCGTTGGGCAGAGCCTGCTGACGAGGTTGAAGACCGAATCGGGCACCATGGTTTCGTCTAACTCCGATGTTCTGAGGGAAATTGAGAAATACTACGGACAGTTGTATGCTTCCGCACGAGCTCCCGCCCGTAACAAGGCGGGCGACAAACGTGCCAAACTGACCCGACACTATACTGAGGACCTCCCGGACGTCAGCCTGTACGAGATTAGAGAGGCTCTCAAACAGCTGAAAAACAACAAGGCACCGGGCGATGACGGAATCACAACAGAGCTGCTAAAAGCTGGCGGTAAACCCGTACTAGTGGCGCTCCAAAAGTTGTTCGATTCCGTCATTACTAGCGGGACAACCCCGGAAGCGTGGAGCAGAAGCGTAGTGGTGCTGTTCTTCAAAAAGGGCGACAAAACTATTTTGAAGAACTACAGGCCCATTGCGCTTCTGAGCCACGTGTATAAGCTGTTTTCGAGAGTCCTCTCTAACCGCATTGCACGCAGGCTAGACGACTTCCAGCCTCCCGAACAAGCCGGTTTCCGAAAAGGCTACAGCACCATAGACCACATTCACACGCTGCGGCAGATTATACAGAAGACCGAGGAGTATAATCTGCCGTTATGTGTTGCTTATGTGGACTATGAGAAAGCCTTCGATTCTATCGAGACCTGGGCGGTGCTGGAGTCCCTTCAGCGATGCCAGATCGACTATAGGTACATCGAGGTGCTGAAGTGTGTATACACTGCCGCCACCATGTCAGTCCGAGTACACGACAGAAGCACAAATCCAATCCAACTGCAGCGGGGAGTCAGACAAGGCGATGTTATATCGCCGAAACTGTTCACCGCTGCGTTGGAAGATTTGTTCAAGCTGATGGAGTGGAAAGGTCTTGGCATTAACATCAATGGCGAACACATCACGCACCTTCGATTTGCCGATGATATAGTCATCTTGGCAGATTCGCTGACGGACCTCAACACAATGCTAGGCGACCTCAACAGTGCCTCACAACGGGTGGGTCTTAAGATGAACATGGACAAGACGAAAATCATGTCTAACGTCCATGTCACACCCGTACCGGTAGTTGTTGACGGCACTCCTCTCGAAGTTGTCGACGAGTACATTTACCTGGGACAAACGATCCGGATGGGTAAGTCCAACTTTGAGAGAGAGGTCACTCGAAGAATCCTACTCGGCTGGGCTGCGTTCGGGAAATTTCGTAGTATCTTCTCGTCCACAATTCCTCAGTGCCTGAAGTCGAAACTATTCGAGCAATGTGTGTTGCCAGTGATGACCTACGGCGCCGAAACGTGGTCCTTCACTGTAGGCCTCATTCGGAGACTCAGGGTCGCTCAGCGTGCTATGGAGAGGGTTATGCTCGGAATTTCGCTACGAGACATGATTCGCAACGATGAAATCCGTAGACGAACGAAGCTTACCGACATAGCTCTCAAAATTAGTAGGCTGAAGTGGCAATGGGCCGGCCACATCGCTCGCAGGACCGATAACCGATGGGGAAGGAAGGTCCTCGAGTGGCGACCACGTTTAGGCAAAAGGAGTACAGGTCGCCCCCCTACCAGATGGACCGATGACCTGAAGAAGACAGCGGGAAACCGTTGGATTCAGAGGGCACAGGACCGGTTGGAGTGGCGCCATTTAGGGGAGGCCTATGTTCAGCAGTGGACATCAAAAGGCTGATGGATGGATGGATGGATGGATGGATACACGATCAGGTGAAAAATGGACATCCTTCTTTATATCACATCTATTTAAATGATAACTAATTGTTACCAATTTATATGTATTATCTGAACGTACTCACGATGACGTCCAGGTGAAATGGCCAATATGGTGATTGTCATTTGCATTGGAATTTAACAAAATTCGCGACATACCGAGTTTTAAGGATATATGTTGTCGACTCCAAATCAATATTTTTTAATGTTTTATTATTCACTTATGTTTTTAATCAAATCTATCATACCCCTTGACGGAATTATTAGTACAGCTCTTTGTCAAAAACGAACTACCATACAAACATTTATGCTCGATTTTAACATTTTCAACCTATTTTTTGAAATAAAAAGCAGCCTATAATGGATCTCAAGGTCACCACTATCTGTGTACACAATTTCATAAAAATCGGTTCAGTAGTTTTGGCGTGAAAGAGTAACAGACAGACAGACAGACAGACAGAGTTACTTTCGCATTTATAATATTAGTAGGGATTCGTTGTTTAACCTTATCAGTGGTGAATTTAAAAAAGTATTTGAACCAAAAACTGTAAGTCATGGACGAACCAAATTTTGTGAATGGGCAACGAGAGGTATTTATATTAGTAGACGCAAATTGTGTGATCTATACTATGAAAAGTCTTATAATCATGACCCTTTATTTAAGCAATATGTAAAAAAATATTCTAAAACTTTTAAGCTGGCTTGTTCCTGTGCTAAATCCCTATATTTAAGAAATAAGATAATAACATCTTCTTCTTCTTCTTCTATCTATCTTCTTCTGTACTATAATAAATCTGTAAGAGGTCATGGTCTGTACATGGAATAAATTTAGGTGAAAACCATTTCTAGAGGTCTTTAATACGATATAGAACCCAAAATAATGGTTTTTAGAAATCTTTTCTGTTTGTCTGTTTGTCTGTTTATCTGTTTGTCTGTTTGTCTGTGTGTTTGAAAACGCTAATCTCAGAAACGGCTTATCCAATTTGAATATAATTTTCACCGATGTGTTGTGGGAAACTTCACTTAACATTTAGTGTTTATTTTATGTAAATCGGTTTACGAATAAAAAAGTTATGTCAATTTAAAACTACGCAGTATCTATTCTGTGTTCGATAAGTGTTAATAAGATAGCTGCATAGTTGAATTGGTTGAAACTAAACATGTTATGGTCTGTAAAATGTATTCCTTTGTTATGTATTTTTTATTGGTTATGTGTGCACCTATGCTATTTGATACTATACAAAGCTATATCTATATATATATATATATATATATATATATATATATATATATATATATATATATATATATATATATATAGATATAGCTTTGTATAGTATCAAATAGCATATACTTATATAAAAACGAAAAGATGCTCTCTCACTCAGCTACTGAATAAATATCGTAGAGCCTAAACTGCTAAAGATACGAATATGATTTTTACTAGGGGTTCCTTTTATGACGTAGACGTCAGATAAGAATGAATTTTCTGATCCTCCCCAATTTAACCCAAATAGGAGATGTAAGTTTGTATGAAAGTCAGTCAATTTTGAGGCCACCTCGATAAAATTTAGTATTTCGCTTTGATTTTTATGTTAAAACATCGTTTTAAACTGTGGTGGCATTAACCTGCGAATGCACTTTGTACTCACGCGTTCCAAATACCAACAATATGTCACGTTAGCAATAAGTTTCTTTTACAATATTTTATATACAATAAATCAGTATGAAATCAAGTTTGGTGTGAATTACTCGTGTGTTCCCTTCATACTCACCAAATACCAATATTACGATCTCAACATACAACACACGCCACACACCAACATTGGTGACCCCGACTAAGCAGCACCCCGACGGAAGAAGCACCCTGACTGAGGAGCAACCCGACTAAGAAGTATCCCGTCGCAGCACAGCACCAACAGAGGAACCCACAACATTGGTGATTCCAACCAAGCGGTGCCCCTACGAAGCAAAACCTCACCTCAGCAGCACCAACGGAAGAGCAACTGAGGAACCAACATTTGGCAACCTCGACGACCCGGCAACTTTACACGGCACCCCGACGGAGTAACATTCCGAAGAACAAGCATCCGGCGGACCAGCGATTCGATTTACGCAAAATGCCCCTTTTAAGCGAAAACACAGTACCTGGACCAACTGGATACCACGTGTCACCTACAAATACCATGGCAGTAACTACTGGGCCAAGTTCTACCTTTCCCATAATTGAGCTACTGAATATAGTTAACAAATTATCACTCGAGATAGCAGAACTAAGAAATAACCAGGCAAGCTCAGTTAGAAGTCAATATAAGCAAGATATCAGAAGTCGTTCCAACTCAAGACGTCGCATCCAGTCACCCAGAAGAGTAACGAATAGCAAGTACCTTTGTTACTACCACGTACGGTTTCGTGAGCGTGCTAGAAAGTGTCAGCAACCCTGTGAGTGGGAGTCGAATTCGGAAAACTCTCATTAGCGTTGACCGAGGCGGACGTCAGCGCTATATACCCATCTAGCCGCCTATCCGTTACCGACCGCAAAAGTGGGTATCGGTTCTTGGTTGACACAGGAGCAAACATCTCTGTCATACCGAGATATAAAAAGGCATCTCAACCGAGTGACTACAAATTATACGCCGCCAACGGGAGTGAAATCAAAACATATGGCGAAAAAGCGCTTAAGTTGGATCTCGGATTACGCCGACCTTATAGATGGACGTTCGTCATAGCTGACGTCAAACAACCAATCCTAGGTGCAGACTTCCTAGCTAAACACCACATTTTAGTCGACATGCGCCGTAAGAAACTGATAGATGATGTCACAGGATTACGGATACCTGCACTGGTTATGAACTGCGATACACCCAGTCTAACCACTGTCAACTCCAATTCACCGTACGCAAGCCTGATTGGAAAGTATCCCGACATCACCAAACCATTCTGCGCCAAGGAAACCCCCAAGCACCATGTCGTTCACCACATCATCACCGAAGGTCATCCTGTCCACTCAAAGTGTCGACCGCTTTCTGCAGACAAATA